>JAGDYQ010000243.1:1203206-1232220 GCA_021962125.1 Bulinus truncatus
ATAATATTAGTGTATGTAAGGCAAATGATTATTAGTTATAGATCTACGGCCTATCCGGCTTTGGCAGTATCGGAAATGACATTGCGCAATAGTAGGCCGGATTGTCAAAATTTCTTTCCAGTAAAATAGAATAATCCTGTTATTTTAAAGTTATACATGTATTACGAAATTCATCTAAAGATGTAATTCTAAAAGGAATCAAAAGGAATTGCCAAGATTTGCCGAATCCACAATAAGCGGTTGTTGGATTTTAAATCCCAAAACATATATTACAAATTTAAATGACTACTCTGCTGACAAGAATAGTTGACAGAATATGCAGAATTCTTCCAGTTATCATAATTTAGCTCTACGGCTGCTCTAATGAGCTAAACTGGCCCACTCATTATTAAGTTAGATAAATATCTGGCATATGACTTCTATACATTACAGAATTGTCACAGATATAGTGATATCAGCCTGCTATTTAATTGACAGTTATCGTTATTACAGCTCATCTGCACAAAGGGTTATGTACTTCCATAGGAAGTCTGTCTTCTCAGAATGCTCAATGAACACTGAAACGATCTGTCAGCCTGCCATTAACAGCATCCAACAAGACAGAAGTCAGAATTTAATATAAAAGCTCCTTCAATGGAATCTGTCTTTCCAATTAAGACAAACCACCTTTTTGATCATGGAACTTCCTTTTATGTTTTGCATCACTTTGTATCCTATACGGTTTAATTTCTCTGCTTAAAATGTGAACAACATGATAAACTTCACTAAACAAATGTTTCCCATCAGCTTCGTGATTCTCCTATAGAGCATGGGACGGATGGTCGTGCGGTAAAGCGCTCGACTGTCGACATGTGGGTCCCTGGTTCGATCTCCGGTGAGGACCAATGGATATTTCAGGTCATAGTGAAAGTTCCCACTATATCTCCCGTGGTGCCTCCATGACCATTGCACTGTGAAAGAAGGGCGCCATAAAAATCGTCCCATCAGTGCTTTATAGGATCTCATCCTTACAGGGACTTCACAGAGCCTAGACCAAGTTAGAACAACCTAAACGAATGCCTAATAATATTTTATGTATTACTTCTATTTTATTAATATCTATTAGCAGACCGTTCCTAATTTTTCGGGGCCCTAGAAGCAGATAGCCACTTGTCCCTCTACCTACCCCCCCCTCACCTAACGTTTGAGTCATTCTAGCCGGGGTCCCTGGTAAGTTCTCTTCTATACAGAATGTAAAATTCGCCATAGTTAGAAAGTTTGAAATAAAATAGATTCAAGTTCTTATTTGAGTAACTTCGAAATTTTACATCCTTGCATCCAGACGCTTAGTTTTATTAAATCCTGGCATCCAGAGGCCTAGTTTTATTAAATCCTGGCATCCAGAGGCCTAGTTTTATTAAATCCTGGCATCCAGAGGCCTGGTTTTCTCATCCAAAAGAACGCCCCTGTCTGTTAGGTCACAGAGGTCACATCGTCACTCAGTGCCGTAACGAGCTTAACTCGCGCCCGGGGCACAATACATTTTAATACATTTTTAGCGCCCCCCCCCATTCGAAAATCGTATAATATTAATATGTAAAATATGAATTTGGCGCCCCACTGTGAGTAGCGCCCGGGGACATATGTACCCCAGCCCACCCCCAGCTACGCCTCTGTCGTCACTTAACAATCAAAATATCTTTGGTTTGTTTACAATACATTGACCTCCCATTAGCTCATTAACATAACAAGTTTCTGCAACTGAAACTGACAGTTTGCCCGTGGTTTAATGAAATAATGAGAAAATATTTAATTCATTTTCAAATCAAATTTAATAAATTCCAGCCCGTGTCGTGGTTCCCCATCCAGTGGCCCGGGCCCGGCTGTACCCCCCCCCCATGCCTGCTCCAAAGAATTGGCTTTTGCCTCGTTTAAAGGCAGTACCACTTTTCACATATAAATTGCATTCTATACGTTTTTTTTCATTAAACTTAATTTATCTAACTTTCTTTACTAATGTATTTACTCCCCAGACAGACAAGCCAATTACAATTGCTCGTAACGTCGTCTTTCGTCAGCACGTCTTGTTTAAACATTTTAGTGGCTAAAAATAGATACCTGTGGTTTTTTTTTACCAAGGGAGAAAAGTCATATATCATACGTAATATTAATATTTTAGAATTAATTTCATTTGATGTAATTTGCCCTTTAGAGCGAATTATTACGTACTTTCACACTAAAGACATGCTGTATACGATTTGATGTCAAACAATATGATCTGCTGATCATAAAATCAAATGTCATCTCTTCATCATTGATGTTGTCATCATAAAATTAACTTTCAGAAAAGAAACCTGGTTCTATATATTTACTGTTAAAGAAAAAACTGTAACCCTATTACATTATATTATTATTACTGATACATGAATTGTAAAGTTGTATGTTACTTACGTAAGTATTATACATTTATTTATTAGGCTACTTTGTCGTGTCTAATTAAGTTATCTGTTACTTTCTTAAGTGTTAATGTTAAAAAAAATAGATATAATCAAAGATTGCTAGATATTTTTGTCTAAAATACTGACTTCTTCGAGGTCAGATTGTCATCACACACCCACTTTCCCCATGTCAACTGTCATCACACACCCACTTTCCCCATGTCAACTGTCATCACACACCCACTTTCCCCATGTCAACTGTCATCACACACCCACTTTCCCCATGTCAACTGTCATCACACACCCACTTTCCCCATGTCAACTGTCATCACACACCCACTTTCCCCATGTCAACTGTCATCACACACCCACTTTCCCCATGTCAACTGTCATCACACACCCACTTTCCCCATGTCAACTGTCATCACACACCCACTTTCCCCATGTCAACTGTCATCACACACCCACTTTCCCCATGTCAACTGTCATCTTTTTCAACACACTCCACATCTCTCCCGCCCCCCTTCCCTATTTGAACATTTTTGGTGACCCACTTCGAATCAGCTCGCGGCCCACAATTGGGTCGTTTCTAACATTTAGATAAACACTGAGCTAGAAAATAAAATAGTTATATTTAGGGCACATTGTGTTAGTTCTGAAGATTTTGGTTTCGAAAACTGTTGGGCAGCATTTGGTTCAAATAATATTATGATGTTGAAGTATCCCCCGTCAAGAGATTTTTGTGGGGCTCGGGACAGGAAATGTGTCAACAATTACGATAGTTCATTTTCGTCTTTCACGAACCGCATGGAACCATTTTTCACTTGACCCACGGGTTGGGGGGAGAGGGCCCGGGGTTTCCTACACTGAATTGGAGGAAGACATACTAATTGAAATTTTAATTTAGTGAATGGTTGTCGTATGGTCCACATCCATACACACTGGTTTGTCCGGGGACACATATTTGCCCGGGAACACATATTTGCCCGGGAACATATATTTGCCCGGGGACACATATTTGCCCGGGGACACATATTTGACCGGGGACACATATTTGCCCGGGAACACATATTTGCCCGGGAACACATATTCACTGCTATAAATGCTCGTCATGATTCCGTACACATGATGACGCAGAAAGGTCGGGCAAGGGCCACAGCCGTAAAATGTGGGGGCCCCCTGACACACTCTGACAGTTGATGCCTATCTGTTCCAGTCTTAATGCCCAAAAAATTGTCAACTTCGTTGTAAAGAAATACATTTTGAAAGTCAAGGCTCGGGGCCACTACAATAGTTTGGGGGGGAGGGGAGGGGCACTGGAGGAACATTTTTGAAAATGGCTAAAACTCACCACCAGGTGAAGTGTGTGGAGGGGGGGCGAACGGTTTTTGTTGTCCTCTTATTTATTCCTCACCAAAGCCGATAGTGAAATGGTTTAAGATGCACCACGGAAGACATAGATAGTTGACTTTCCCAGTCACCTCTACGTCCCAAACTACAGGTAACCATTTTGAGCTAGAACTAGGATTGAACCCGGGACTTTCAAGCCAACAGTCTACACCGGCCCGTCAACAGTCTACAACAGCCCGTCAACAGTCTACAATAGCCCGTCAACAATCTACAACAGCCCGTCACAGTCTACAACAGTCCGTCAACAGACCCTTATTGACTACAGTAGCCGTTGAAAACAGGTGATACAATGGTTCCAAGGCTTTTAATGGCTTGACACATTGATAGTTGATTGAAGTTAGAGGTCAAAGTTGAGCCAGACTTTATTGGCAGTGAAATATTTACAGTAATTAATGGGAATCTGTGGACTGTTGTTTAGTTTTGTAACCCAGCGAGTAATGTAAATATTTTCACATCCAATCTAAATAACGGGAAATTACGTCCTGGATAAATCCTGGAACCATCAAAGGGACTGAAGTCAAAGTAACTAATAGGACGCAACAGATCAAAGGTATGTTAATTTTCTTTTGAATATTAGTAGTTGGCTCAGGGTTGGGCAAACTTTTTGAGCTGCTGACCACAATGAACACTTCAAACTGACAGGTCAAGAGCAGATAGATGAAGGTTTTTATAGGAAGGCGATCGGGTGACATGGGTATAACCATATGGTATTACATTAATTAGAATCATCGTGTTTGGGTGACAGATTATAAAATAAATCAACAGTGGATTATACTCCATTCGTTACCTATCATGCTGCAGTTAATGATATTGTATTGTAAGTTACATTTATTTGTCACACAATTCAAGTGAACGGATAGAACTAAAAAAAAATGGTACAGAAGTGAAATGTGTTAGGGTTGCGTAAATCTAAGAGCAAATATTTATGCCGGTTGTTTTTTTTTTTATATTAGTATAAAATAAATATAATATTCTGACTTCAGACACCGTATATTTTGTTATATTATCGTCGTTTTCTTTGTTATTGTTGTTTTGTTTTTTCATAAACTAAAATACCAACCGTGTGAAATTGGTTTACCTGACGAAGCTTCATTTTATTTGTGTGTTCATTTTATTTGTGTGCTCATTTTATTTGTGTTCATTTTATTTGTGTTCATTTTATTTGTATTCATTTTATTTCATTATTTTTGTACATGCATGTAGGCTACATGTCCCAATGTTTGTCAAAAAAAACGTGATTGTGTTGTGCGGAAACGTATATTTGTATTTATGTGTGATCATTTAAACCAGTAGGCCTAAGTGTAACTGTTTCTAAGGAGACTGATGAGAGCTGAGTCTTTCCTGCATTTTTTGAGTGGCTCTAGTCAAATATACATTAATGAGCCCTTTACAAAAACCATGATCAGCACGCCGCTTGCTGATATTGGGCCCCCCCTAATTTTCTTCTAAAATGGGGGCTTCTAATTCTCTTCTAAAATGGAGGCCTCTAATTTTCTTTGAAATTATATATCATTATAGCTTGGGCAGAGGTGTAACTAGGGTGGGGACAGGGGGTCCAAATTCGAAAGTCCTCCCGGGTCCCAGCTTGAGGGGGGCCCCCAAAATTTTTGTTTACATTAAATATTAATTACATTATCTCATGTCATGGTGTCGAATGTCAAAATGCAGGGGCCCGCAAAGAGGCCAAGCCCCCCGGGCCCTCAAATCCCAAGGTTCGGCACTGAGCTTGGAGTACCTGAAAGCTCCTCAGATAGCTCTATCTTGTGGTTGGTAAATGAAAAGTTCCGACGAGAGGCCCTCTCTTATCCTGTGAGTACCATATTCATCCATTTTGTTTGCTAGCCAAAAGAACGGCTCTGAATGACACAATGTTGTAGATTAAAAACTTGGACAATAGTTTTAATTTGAAATAAGTTATATATGTATGCCTATATTAATTCTTTCAAGCTTCAGTACTGTATCTGTTTTGGACCACCACAACAGTTTACTCCAGAGTCAACATGACCTCATTCGTGAAACTGTCCTCGGACTACTGTTGGCCACTAGGTATGAACCAAAGATGGTTTGTCAGATCACGACTTGATTGCACTGTGCAGTGTCTCAAAAGGTGACTACATTATTTGTTAATTTTTTCTTATGACGAGGTTAAAACTAAAATTTCATTAAGGGAATGGGGGAAAATACACAAGATAAAATCAATGTATTGATCATGTATTTGTGAAATAAAATGTTCTAATTCAGAAACATGGTGGTACATAGCCAGTATACTTGGCGAGCTTTGACTAAATGAGTTTGCATCCATTCAAGGATGATAAAAGAAACACAATTTAAATAAAATAAAGATATTTGGAAAAAATAGAATCAGGAAAAAAGTGTCCCCGTTATAGACAATTTTAAATGCTATTAGAACAACATGTGGCTCGACGTTGAGTCTCGTGCGGCTCTCTGAGAACTTGTTTTAATATACAATTACTTTCGTTCATTAATTTTTGATAAATTGACTATTGTGCAGCTCTTTAAAGTATTTTTCGCCAGAGCTATGTTTTTCACTATACTAAAGATGCCAACTTTGATATAGTAAAAAAATACTTTTGTCATCGATTTAATCCATGGCCACCCGTGTAATATATCTACACATGACTAGGCCAATACTGTAATATAGCCCTGTCTAGGTCACTACTGTAATATAGCCCTGTCTAGGTCACTACTGTAATAAAGCCCTGTCTAGACCACTACTGTAATATAGCCCTGTCTAGGCCACTACTTTAATATAGCCCTGTCTAGGCCACTACTGGAATATAGCCCTGTCTAGGCCACTACTTTAATATAGCCCTGTCTCGGCCACTACTGTAATATAGCCCTGTCTAGGCCACTACTGTAATATAGCCCTGTCTAGGCCACTACTGTAATATAGCCTTGGCTATGCCACTACTGTAATATAGGCCTGTCTATGCCACTACTGTAATATAGCCCAGTCTAGGCCACTAATGTAATATAGCCTTGTCTATGCCACTACTGTAATATAGCCCTGTCTATGCCACTACTGTAATATAGCCTTGTCTATGCCACTACTGTAATATAGCCCTGTCTAGGCCACTACTTTAATATAGCCCTGTCTAGGCCACTACTGTAATATAGCCCTGTCTATGCCACTACTGTAATATAGCCCTGTCTATGCCACTACTGTAATATAGCCTTGTCTATGCCACTACTGTAATAAAGCCCTGTCTAGGCCACGACTGTAATATAGCCCTGTCTAGGCCACTACTGTAATATAGCCCTGTCTATGCCACTACTGTAATATAGCCCTGTCTACGCCACTACTGTAATATAGCCCTGTCTAGGCCACTACTGTAATATAGCCCTGTCTATGTCACTAATGTAATATAGCCCTGTCTAGGCCACTACTGTAATATAGCCCTGTCTATGTCACTAATGTAATATAGCCTTGGCTATGCCATTACTGTAATAAAGCCCTGTCTAGGCCACTACTGTAATAAAGCCCTGTCTAGGCCACTACTGTAATATAGCCCTGTCTATGTCACTAATGTAATATAGCCTTGGCTATGCCATTACTGTAATAAAGCCCTGTCTAGGCCACTACTGTAATAAAGCCCTGTCTAGGCCACTACTGTAATAAAGCCCTGTCTAGGCCACTACTGTAATATAGCCCCTTCTAGGCCACTACTGTAATATAGCCACGACATGATGGCCTATGTTACAATATATTATCTCAGAGCTAATGGCCTGTGTTACAATGTTATTTTAGAACTAATGGCCGATGTAACTGCTTCATGTACAACACTGAGACCAAGATGTGTACACCTTGTTATGGGCTGTCACCTGATGGAGATCCACCAACTGAAGATGATGGCGATGTGTACTACCGTGATTCATGTGAAGTTTACTCTGACTTCAAAATACGTCGGTGAGTCTATATAAGTGGTTCCCAAAGTGGTCCGTTCGGACCACCAGGGGTCCCTGATATCATTCATTCGGGGGTCCCTGAACAACTTCAGGGGGTCCGCGAAAGGTTTAATGTAAAATAGTAAAATTATGATTCATTTTTATTATTATGGTAATTAAAATAAAAGAAACAATAAATAAACTAGTAGTGCCAGCTAATTAAATTAATAACAAGCATAGCACCGTGAGAGACAGACGGCCGAAAACACGTTTATACAGGAATGGAATAACTCCGCTGGGTGCACAAATTTGGATTGGGGGGGCCGAAGACATTTTCGGGGGGGCGAAGACATTTTTTTCTAGACAACTTTATCGGGGCGGGGGGGGGGTCAAAACATTGACACCCCCCCCCCCCGGGGGAGGACTACTTTCATTGTTGAAAATTGGTCTTAGAACAAAAATATTTTGATAATTTAACGATGTATTACCTAAACTTGTGATAACGGGTGGGGGCATGGCCCCCCGGCCCCTCTCCTTAAATCCGCCCCTGGTGGGGTAGAAGAAATGTTCGGGGGAGGGGCGAAAATGGAGGCGCGAAGCGCCGAAAGCTTGCGAACGGAGAGGAGGGGTTTGGGGAGGGGATCTCAGTGAGTCCCCTCCCCAAGAAATTTTTTGCAGTTCCATATCTAGAATGGTGCATTTTAGTACCGATAGTTTAGCTATTAATTAGAAATATATAATTTTAACTACGTTACAATAACGCATGGCATGTTGCAGTTTTGTTAAAAATAATTTAAATAGTAAAGAGTTTTAATGATAACAAATTATTGAGGCTGAGCAATTTCTGATTCCTGTTATAAATATATTGACCAATAGTTATGCTACACAATTGTTACATAATAGATACCTGATTTATATTATTATACTGTTTGTTTAACGTACAACCCGGGAAGAACGACAAAGATGCATGAATAAAGCTTAGCTATTTGTGTGATATTTCTTATAAAATACTGAAAACAAAGAACAGATCTATCAACAACAATAGTCGCAATTATTCAATTTAAAATAAAATTAATTCTGCTAAAAAGTAAATTTGCAAATTAAATAACATCACTCAGAAATCACGGAGTTTGTACTTTATTATTTTATTATACATATGTATAAAAATGAAGTCAGAAGCCAATGTATATTTTATTAACTTATTTAAGTTTCTAGTTGTCCTCAGAAGATATCAATATATAAAACTATTACAAGGTTGCGAACCATCGACAGAAATTTCGGGCCCCTGGGCTGATATTAATATTTTAAAAAGTTGATTGGCCAGCTCAGTCCGGGTCCCTAAAACTCGCCGGGCCCCTGGGCATTGGCCCCCCTCCCCCCCCACTCGTCGGCACTGATTGCGAACTTATATTATTATACGTTTCAAATTTGAAAACTTCGTGGTTTAGCCCGCCCCGTAGTCAAGGGGGCACTAGGGGGCCGTGCCCCCACTAGGTGTGGAGTGCCCCCCACTTAAAAAAGAAGAAAAAGAGGATAAAGAAAAAGTAAAGGTGCCCCCTTGCTGGGTATTGGTGCCTCCCTGCTTACTTTGACCTGGCTACAGGCCTGGGTTTAGCACTGAATTTACCTAAAAATGCTTCAGTATTCAGATTGTCTGTTAAATCTTTTTCAAATGCAAGCAGGAAAAGATTGCTTAGATGCTTTTGTAACATTGATCTGCGATATGGGGTGAACATTCGTGTTAGTGCTGTTGAAGCACCAAATGCCAATGATGCCCAAAATACCCAGAAGTGAACTTCAATAAGATTCAATCTTTTATGCCCAAAAATTATATAAGCTATATATGAAAGTATATATAAATAGCCTGAATGATTGCAAAATATAAACTTTTAAGTTTTTATTATTATTGATTTATTAAACAAAATGATTGATGTTTTATAGCCGTTATTAAAATTTTGTCAAAAAACTCAAATCATGCACGGGGGGGGGGCTCAGGTCATGCACGGGGGGGGCTGAGCCCCCCCTAGCCCCCCTCTGGCTACGGGCCTGATTCTGATACAAAGTGTATAAACATAATTTCCCAGTCTTAGATAAAAAGATAAGGATTTAACGTTTTTTCAGTCAAATAAAAATTTTGGAAAATACTGTCACTGCAACAACTCAATGAGACAACATCTAAGCGAGATGATGATGGACTGTTGCTTCTTATAACATTTCTTTGTTGATTTCAAAGTCAGGAAAGCTGCATACTATTGATGAAGAACATATTTTACCAGCTGTAAATGACGTAATATACACAGTTTTGCACAAACCAGCTTTCGACATTATATAAAGAATTCCACTGAGTAATAATAAAGTACAAAGAAGGATTGACGAAATCCTTTATGTAATTACTTAAAAACATCTGAATTTTCTATACAGCTTGACAAGTCCACTTTACTAGGAACCGAAACTTTAATTTTAGCTTATGTAAGATTTGTAAAAGAAGAAAAATTTGGTCAAGAATTGTTATTGGCTAAATGTTTGGAGACAAAATGTGAAAAGTTATTTACTGAATTAAAAAGATTGTTCGATGTAAAAGCTTTACCCTTGACTAATATAATTTCTGTTGCTAGTAGTTGCAACTGATGGTACTGAGGTAATGGTAGGAGGATACCGAGGCTGTCTGACATACTTCAAACAAGCTGTACCGAATGTATGTTCAGTACTTTGTGTCATTCATCGACATCATTTTGTTGCAAAATAACTTAGTTATCGTTTGCATAGATCACTAGATTATGTCATTAAAACAGTTAATAAAATCAAAAGGAATGCCTTAAATGAGATGTTATTCTCTCAACTTTGTTTGAAAAATGACGAAGTCTATAACCGTTTACGACTTCTCACAGAAGTATGTTGGTTATCTAAAGATGCATGTTAAATCGATTGTATGTGCTCTTTTATCCAGTGTTGAATTCCTGGAAAGCAAAGACAATGATTAGCGACACAATTTAATTAAGTCAAAAAATGACATAGCCCATATGACTGATTTATTTGACAAATTTAATGAA
Source organism: Bulinus truncatus (assembly GCA_021962125.1). NCBI lineage: Eukaryota > Metazoa > Mollusca > Gastropoda > Planorbidae > Bulinus > Bulinus truncatus. Next base: position 1,213,990 of record JAGDYQ010000243.1, read on the forward strand.
ACTAATTTGAACCTACAAGGTGACCAATTAAATTTAATAAAATCTAAAACCATAATGTCTGCGGTTGTGGCAAAACAAAACTTGGAAAGAGGATAATGTTCTCAGTTTCCAGTATTTCGAAATTGCAAAATAAAGTAAGATTAGCCTGCTTATTGTCAACACTCAACGGTTCTTCATGCAGACCTGAACCAAAAATTTGAAGATATTCTTCACTTGGATATTCCCGACAGGGTGTAGAGCCATTTCGCGCGTGGACAAACTCAATAACTCAGATCCTAAATACAGATAAATCCTTACTAATACAGGGGCAGCTTATTGAAATATCCACAAATGAAGAACTTAAACTAATCTTTAAAAAAGGATACCACAAATTCTGGTTATAAAAACTGATCCCAATTTTATATCCTGCAAAAAGGGTTATTGTACAGAAGTTGTTGACTGCTTTTCCTTCTTACTATTTGGTAGAACGTGGATTCAGTGCCGTTGTGAACCTCATTACACACAAACACAAACAACAAAAACCGACCAGATATTAATGCTCGTGGGGATTTGAGGTCAATACTCACAAACATTGAGCTGGACATAAATACACTCATATCATCATCTCAAGTCATTATTTTTTTAAAACACAAATTTTAATTTCTATAAATACTTCTTCAACAAAATGTTTTTTTTTTATTTGTAATTTTTATACCATGCATTTATGCATCTTTTTCACTTGGGGGTCCGTAGGCAAGTTTTGACTATGAAAAGGGGTCCATGGGTCAAAAATGTTTGGGAACCACTGGTCTATATCTTTGTAGGCCTGCATATGTTCTTCATACTGCAATACTGATTCTTACAGAGCCCATTTACATAAGCGCACATATCTTCTATATACATAATCGGCTAACATAGACGGTGGTTCGACAGACCTTCACACCGTGCGGTGTAAAGTATGTTCATGGCAATAAAAGCCACATGTCTGCACGTTACAAATACACGGCACCGTACGAGTTGAAAGCTTACATCGCTTAAAAAAAGTCTGAGTTCTACGTAACACCTTTGCGGAGTTAAAAAAAAAAAACAACGCGCGTCATCGACCGTCTCTATTAAAATAGTCTGGGAATTCCAAAATTATAGAAACTGAAAAGAGACAATGTATGTTTGGTGCACATATTGTTCATCAAATGAATCTTTCTTGAATAAAAATGAAATGCTGGGGAATTCTAAACACAACAAAGATTTCTTATTAATGAATTAAGATTTTTAAATGATATGGAGTAGTGTGCACAAATTATGTTTAATAGTCGGGGGTTGTTTTTGCTAAGCTTCTGTACCCATAATGAGGATTATTTTCTTTGGGATGAATTATATAAAAAGCTATTTGTTTGTATATAGACTGATTATTAACGCGCTCAAATATATATTACCGAGTTGGTTGGGATAGGTGTGGGAATAAACCAAATGGTTGCGGAAAGGGAGGGGGGAGTCAAGCAGACGATTCAAGATGCAACACCACTAATTTTTTAACCTCACGTCTCTCTTTTTTTTTTTAAATACGTCATGTTATAAAAAAAAAAAGAACTGTTGGAATGGGGGTGTAGGGTTGGTAAAGGAGTGTTTAACCCGGGGGGGGGGGGGGAGGTAGGGAGAGGTGTCACGTGGTATTGTTAACAGGGTGAACATGCAGTTATACTAAATGCCCCTTTTTGTAATTTTGTACATTGAGACCCACTGCGATTCGGGCATGTCTTGAGTGGAAGAGGGTGGCGGGCGGGGGAGGGAGGGAAGGATAGTCCTTTAAAATATTATGAATGAATTAAGATTAGTCAATTATATGGTGTTGTGAGCACATCACCATTTTCAACTCCAACTGCGTGCCTAATAGCCGGGTACCGGACCTGTTCAGCTAGTATGTACATAATTATCTATTTGCTAAGGTAGCCTAGCAGTATAAATAAACTTGTACACAGGTGCGAAGATGCGGGCCTCACCGGGTGACACCAAATAGCAGATAGAACAAGCAGATATGTATATAAATATATATATATATATATATATATATATATATATATATATATACATACACAAAGGGATTGTGTGGTTAGCACAACGCCCAGTCGCCTTTACTTCCTCAACTTAAGTCAGGTACCCATTTGAAGCTGGGTGGACTTGTGGGACGACTTTGAAATACATTTCACCTGGAAAAATTCCCATAGTCCTCACCGAGGATCGAACCCAGGATTCTTACGTCGACAGCATGGCTCGATTTACCGCCGGCACTGAGAACTGACATCCCCGGCTCTGCTTTAGATAATATATCCCTGCCGGGGATGAAACCATAGACATTTAACCCCGGCTCTGCATAATTTTTTCTTTGTCTGTCTGTCTGTCCGTCATCACCCTAGATCTCAACAACCATAAGTCCTAGACCCATGATGTATATAATATTTTGTAGGTCTTGGCCTGCCATGTGTGCAGCAAAAGTTCATTTTGCGATCTGACCTCTGAGGGCCGAAAAAGAGGGCGTATTAAGTACCGTTTTTTACTATATAAGCTATATTAACAAAGGAGCGCCCTATATCTCAGCAACCATAAGTCCTAGACCCATGATGTATATATCATTTTGTAGGTCCATTTCGTGATCTGACCTCTCAGAGCCAAAATATATGAGTTTCTTATATACCGTTTTTGCTTATATTTTAAATATAAATAATAAAAGCTAATCAAAGGGGCGTAATCATTATTTATTTTTTAATAGTTATTCAACATGATTACTTCCCTCTCTAAATTTATCAAAATCCATTCGCGTGGAGCAATATTTATGGCTGTAACCCGGAAAAAAATACGGATTTCGTCCGCAAATGCTCTAAAATGTCCTTTGTCCGAAACGGAAAAGACTTAAATTGCTTGTTTTTTCTTCCCCGGCACTGGTTTTTTCTCAAATCGAGCACTGGTCGACAGTCGAGAATCTACACCACTTGGCCATATTTATAAGATTAAGAATGAAAATATATATAATATACATATATTGACAGAGGCGCAACAAGGGGGGGGGGGCATTGGGGGTATTTGCCCCCTCCGAAATAAAAAAAATTAAAAGATTAGACCAAAATTAGTCACATGATACATGAAAACTTCCGAACTAACCGTGATAACTAGACAGCAATTGCAACAGGCCGATGCAACAGACACAATTAATCCATTCTTGAATTCAGCATTATCCCAATATGATGCTGGTTTTTATGTGGGAAAAGAACAACTAGCAAAGAGAAATACACTATGCTAACAAATAAATGGTGCCCAGATAAAAATTACGTTTTTCCAGTGGTTATCCAATGTAAAACTACAAGGCGTTTTAAGGAAACTTATCTTAATGAATTCAGACCTTGGTTAGCCTGGAGTCATGTCCACCAAGGGGCATATTGCATTTAATCATATAACTCCTGGATTATTTGTCACCAAACCACTGAACAAATATAAGGATGTGAAAACGGACTGCACTTCTCATGTTTCTAAAAAGTATCATCAGGAGTGTGTTAAAATTTCAGAAGATTTTTTTGAAGCACTTTGAGCAAAGGTCTATTGGTATTGAGAAGCAATTACATAATGGCAAAAGCAGATTGAAGAAAACCGCAGACGGTTATTACCTATTATAGAAACAGTGCATCATTGTGGAAAGCAAGGAATTGCTTTAAGTGGTCATCGTGATTCAGGACCACTTTTTATAGCAGAACCAGATGAAAATGATGGAAATTTCAGAGCATGCCTGAGGCTACGTCTATTGGCTGGCAATGAAAAACTTAAATGGCATCTGGAAACAACTTCAAGTTCACAAACCTATCTCAGTTGGAAGATACAAAATTAAATTATATCGGCAACTCAATATTTAATGAGGAAAAATGTTATTAATGATGGAACTACTGATTCTTCCATTATAGAGCAGATGACAATTATTTTAAGATTTGTTAAAGATGATTGTATTCATGAATGCTTCATTGGTTTTCAAGAAGCTCAAATTACTACAGGTGAAGGCCTTGGTACGATTTTGATTCAAACATTGAAAGAAGTGGGGGTTGATATTGAAAAGATGAGGGGTCGAGAGTATGACGAATGTGGTTCAATAGCAGGAAAATTAAATGGAGTGCAAGCCCATGTTAGAAAAATATACCCGAAAGCATCCCATGTTCTAAATCTAATAATAGCAGATGCATCTAAAATCCAGGAAATCAAAAATTGTATAGTTACAATCAAGCAGACAATTAACTTTATTCGAGAATCACCAAAGAGATCTCAAGTTTTTCAAAGAACTCCTGAAAGTTCCTCAGAGCTTGGCACCAAGCATCAGAAATTAACTGGATTGTGTGACACGCGATGGGTGGAACGTCATAAAGCCACAATAAAGTTTGTCGAATTATATCCGACTATCAAAGTTTCCCTGGAAGAAATTAGTAATTGGGATGATGCGAATACTGCTAGCAAAGCAGAACAGCTTTTGGTCGCCATTAACCAATCAAATTTTATAATATTATTGTGTATATGTGCTCGTTTGTGTAGGTTAATTCTATCTCTTTCCAAAGCTCTTCAAAATCCGCATTTGGATATTCTTCAGCGTATTGAAAAAGTATCTGACATAACGTTAATTTAAAAAAAAATTATCGACAAAATGGTAATGATGACTTTCACAATATTTTTGTAAAAGCTGAAAATCTTCTAGGAGAATTACTTAAGATTCCTAGAACCTTTGGCCGTCAAACATTGCGATCAAATTATAAAACTAATGACCCAGAAACATTTTAGCGTTAAAGTATATATACACCATATTTAGATACAATTATTAGGCAACTAACTGACCGTTTCAATGAACAAATGAAAATTTCATGTAAAATACAACTGCTTGTGCCAACGTACATCTACAACGCAGAATATGGAGACATATCTGAGGCAATAGGATTCTATAAGCAAGACATCTCAGAAAATGATATGAAAGACGAGTTTGTTCGTTGGAAGACAAAATGGCTTCGGGAAAGAAACGAAGGAAAAGACATTCCAAGTAATGCAGTAGAGACACTAAAAGCAATCAATTCCATGCAGAGGATATTTTATCCTAACATCTATGTGTTGATAAAGATTCTTGCAACACTACCGGTCACTACAGCATCTGCAGACAGCAAAACGGTCATTCAGTTGTCTGAGACGAATAAAAAGCTATCTTAGGAACACTATGTGTGGAGAATGGCTGAGTGGACTTGCGATGATGCAAATTGAAAGAAAAAGTTGCCTTCTGCAGATGAAGTTCTTGATCAACTGGCTAAATCTAAAAGAAAATTTGACTTTGTTCTGTGAAATATTTTTAAATAAACATTTTTTAATCTTAATAAATATTTTTGGACCGTTTGGACATTATTAAGAATATACTTATTTTGTTTTCGTACGAATGCTTGTAATGTAAGTAAGTTGTATCTCATGATGTTTAATACAAGTGATTTTTTTGCCCCCCCCCCCCTGAAAGTTTGGTCTAGTTGCGCCACTGTATATTGATGAAACCAATGAAACTACCTTTACCTTCAATTTTTTTAAAGTATTTAGTTACTTCTTAATCCTATATCGCACCTGTTGAGACAGTTTTGTGTTGCACTTTCTACATGTAGATGAAGAGGCGACAGTCAATGAGGCGCTGCGAAGGTGTGGGGTTCATTGTCTGGTGACTATTACGGTGGTTTCTTATCGATTAGTCCTACATCAGGCGCAAGGACACTTTTTAACCTACTGTGCCAATATGTAGTCCTGGTTATAATTTATTCCTATTCAGTTCTCATTATTACTAAATTTCATTTATACCATATTTTTGCCCCCCTCCCCCTCCACAGTGAGTAGGATCTTCGTTTTGTCTTTTTATTTGAATCACTCACTGTTGTATTGCATTTCTTACGTTTAAAACTAATCCATGTCTCGACTGTCTTCATCTCAATACAGATACACTGCTAACGGCACCACTACCACCATCAGCGCCTATGCCGCCCGCTTCACTAACCCACTCAATTACACAACCGCTGATGCTACGTGCCGCTGCCTGAACGCCCAGTTGTTTGTCGCCAAGACTAAAGACAGGTTCTCTTTGTTCCTGTCCATCGGCGAGGATAACGAAACTGAGTGGATCGGGCTTAATGACGTAGCAGCGGAAGGCCACCTGGTCTGGGTGGATGACGGACAGGAGATCAATTCATTCCTGAGGTCTGATCTGTTTGTGTCTGCCGCAACCAACGACGAACTGGACGATTGTGTTTATAAAACATCAAACTACGATGTGAAGCCGCGACATCTCAGTACAACACAATGTGATAAAGAGTTACCCTATATCTGTGAGATACCACATTGCTCAGTTTAACCTCCTGATGACAATTCAATAAGTTTAAAATACATCATAATTGGATTATCCGTCCTAAATGTAAACTAAGGTGCCTGCTGGAAACTATCGAAATCGGGTAGGCAGGGGTTCTATCAGTCGTTTTCTCTCACACCATGTAGGCAGGGGTTCTATCAGTAGTCTTCTCTCACACCACGTAGGCAGGGGTTCTATCGGTAGTCTTCTCTCACACCATGTAGGCAGGGGTTCTATCAGTATTCTTCTCTCACAGCATGTAGGCAGGGGTTCTATCAGTAGTCTTCTCCCACATCACGTAGGCAGGGGTTCTATCAGTAGTCTTCTCTCACACCATGTAGGCAGGGGTTCTATCAGTAGTCTTCTCACACACCACGTAGGCAGGGGTTCTATCAGTAGTCTTCTCACACACCACATAGACAGGGGTTCTATCAGTAGTTTTCTCACACACCATGTAGGCAGGGGTTCTATCAGTAGTTTTCTCTCACACCACGTAGGCAGGGGTTCTATCGGTAGTCTTCTCTCACACCATGTAGGCAGGGGTTCTATCAGTATTCTTCTCTCACAGCATGTAGGCAGGGGTTCTATCAGTAGTCTTCTCCCACATCACGTAGGCAGGGGTTCTATCAGTAGTCTTCTCTCACACCATGTAGGCAGGGGTTCTATCAGTAGTCTTCTCACACACCACATAGACAGGGGTTCTATCAGTAGTTTTCTCACACACCATGTAGGCAGGGGTTCTATCAGTAGTTTTCTCTCACACCACGTAGGCAGGGGTTCTATCAGTAGTCTTCTCACACACCATGTAGGCAGGGGTTCTATCAGTAGTTTTCTCTCACACCACATAGGCAGGGGTTCTATCAGTAGTTTTCTCACACGCCACGTAGGCAGGGGTTCTATCAGTAGTTTTCTCACATACCACGTAGGCAGGGGTTCTATCAGTAGTTTTCTCACACACCACGTAGGCAGGGGTTCTATCAGTAGTCTTCTCACACACCATGTAGGCAGGGGTTCTATCAGTAGTTTTCTCTCACACCACATAGGCAGGGGTTCTATCAGTAGTTTTCTCTCACACCATGTAGGCAGGAGTTCTATCAGTAGTCTTCTCACACACCACGTAGGCAGGGTTTCTATCAGCAGTCTTCTCTCACACCACGTAGGCAGGGGTTCTATCAGTAGTCTTCTCTCACACCACGTAGGCAGGGGTTCTATCAGTAGTCTTCTCACACACCACGTAGGCAGGGGTTCTATCAGTAGTCTTCTCTCACACCATGTAGGCCATTGTAGGCAGGGGTTCTATCAGTAGTCTTCTCTCACACAATGTTTACACACAAATCTTTTATTACCAAAACCCTCATATTTTTTTTTTACTTTTTTGTAACATAATAATTTTTTTTAAAACTGGAACGGGCAATCTATTGTAAAAATAAAATGAGGGTATGAATACTTTAGTACTGCTAAATATAAAATATTGAAAAAAATGATGAAGAAAAAAAAACAAAAATAAAAAAGATTTTATAATCAAATTATCCATTCACTGTAATCAGTTACAGCAATAAATGCTTTACTAAAAAAAAGGTTTATTTTTTAAAAGCCTGTCATTTATTATTTTGATAATTCCCATCAGATCTGAAGTTTTTATCCTATGGCCCAGAGAAGGCAAATAATCAGATTGCGTGTTGATTTTTCGCACGCCAGAATATTTTCCTGGGATGCCAAAATTTTTTTAATATAACCAAAATAAATTAAATTAAAAATACTACATTGTATAAACATAAGGTTCTGACTGACGCTGGCAAAATATTTTTTTTTCGCAATCAATATTGATACTTAAATGAAATACTATTAGCCTTCCCTGTTATTGAAAATAGGGATATTCACTCCGAGGCAGAAAATCTAAAATGGCTCTATTTATTTTTGCACTGCAATGGGCAAAGTTGCGAAATGAGTTTTCCCTTATTTTGACTGAACTAAAGACTGTCCATGCCAGCAGGGCTGGTAAAGTAGTAAGCAAATCATGTTTCCCCAAGTAGTTTGAACTCATACACAGTGTCAAAAAAAAATCTAGCAAAAAAAACTTATGGGGGCACCAATATATACTGAACAGAGGCCACTATTTGGAGGATGTAATTTTTTTAACCAAATGGCTTTAAAAAATTGTATGTCTACTTTTTTAGAAATGTATAATTATTTCTGTCCATTTTTATTTTCAAAATAATTTAGACTATTTTTTAAATTGATAAATAAAATTTAGATAAAAAGATGTTTCTGTTTCAATATTTTATTGATATCTAAGCAAAGTATGCCTACAAATCAACAGAGAACATATTTTATACAAAAAAAAAAACATGAATGAAATATTATATAGGTATATATACAAGAAAGTAAATAACACAAAATCCCTAATTAGCTGGACATGCTTGTTTCTTCCTCTTTGCTTTCATCATTCATTTGATCATCTTCTGAAATTTGCAATTTATTTTAATATGTGAATCTCACTGAATAATTAACTCGTAAAAGGGAATTAAAGTTTCAATAGAATGCCTCTTATTAATGACTTAAATCAATATCAACATAGAAACAATAAGATGTTATACAAGAAGCATTTTTTTTTAAAGTTGTTATGGTAAGTAACTAAGGAAAAGATAAAAAAAACTATATTATAACTTACTACTGGTAATTATTTTAATGTCTCTAACAGCTTGAACCATAAAAGACTATTTTATATGATAATATTGCATGGAAATTTAATTCTTTGGACTTGATAAAACATAAATAAGGCTGATGATTTAAAATACATGTATTTGCATTTAACTGAAAATTGCAGGGCTCTATTGGTAATAATGTGATGTGTTAGTAACAAATCCAAGTTTTAGACCATGGCTTAAAATGGTTACAGGTTCCATTTGCATTAGGACAGTTTCCAAAATATGCATAGACAGCATGCAACAGCTTTTATCAACCACCTCAACACTAAACTATTTTAGCCTTAACAGCTATTTGAAATGAACCTACCACACAAGTATTTAAAAAAGACCTTCAGAAATTACTGCTTTACCCTCATTGCCCTCTTGTAACACCAGAGCAAAGTAAATTATGAGGCAAAGTGAATGATTTGTCACTTTTCTTCAATGTTTAAGTAGAAGTATTTATTTTACCAGGCTGGAAAATACAGTTTTCAAGTGTGAAAACACAACATGTTTTTTTTTACAAAATGACACCTACCTTCCAGTATACTTTGCAATTCATGTATGGATGTAATTAGAACCATAAACTGTTTTCTCCTCAGTTCCAGCTGAAAGAATGACAACAAAAAAAGTTAACACTTGTAACACAATTACCATATTCTATACTATTAAAGACTTTAAATTATTTTTAGCATTTTACAAATAAAAAAAAAATTTAACTTCCACCTATCTTTTTGATAGTTGTGTCTTTTTGTAAAGACAATTTTTTTTTTGTTAAACTTTATTTCCAAATTGAAATACCTTTTCTTCCAGATGCTGTCTTGTTTTTGCTAAATTTGCTAATTCTTTATCTAATGCTTGCAGCTGCCTGAAAAATATTTAGCAATCAGATAAATAAACTATTTTAATCTTGCTAACATACTGACAACCATGTATATTCAGTTTTAAGAATTTAAGAGTTAAATTAATAAATTAGAAACAATGTTCAATCTAAATACATGTATTATGTATATAAAAAAAGCTTCATATTTTACTGTTTGTCTTGCATAAAAAAAAAACATTAATAAAATTATAAATATGAACATTAGAGTGGCCCAAAAAATCCAACTTCGTGCCACACACTAGGGCACCCGTTTTTAAGTTCCTTTTGCCTTAGTACTGTTAAAATTTTACAACTAAATTCCAAGTAGACGGGGATGCTCACAGGCCTCGTTGCTTTACCTTTTACGGCATTATACTCGATTTTGTTGACTGGTGAAAGTACAACTTTTTTTCACACTTATGAACTATTCCATGCTGACCTAGTTTCATTTTAGATACATGACTTCCTGTTGTTTTTATGAACAATGTGCAGACGGAAAATCAACAAATATAATGTTCATGAGTGGTGAAGATAAAGAGATGGCAGCACATCAGGAACGAGTCCATCACAAACAACAGAAACAGCTATTCATAAACAGAAAGAGGAAAAATGACATCAACAAACTATAGAATGTGAATCAGGTGAAAATGAAACAGAGAGCTGTGAATCATCCAATAAATATGAAGTCCTAGATGAATATGAACCGTCCAAGCTCAACTAAAAAACGGACAAACAAGACGGAGATTGGGTATCATACTTCCTTGTTCACTAAGCATGTTACCAGTGCCTTGGATCGCAACCAAACGTCTGATCGTGAAGCTATGCGATTGATGATTCCTATTGCTGCAGCACTGAGACATGATCCTTCATCATTGACAGTTTCACGAAGTACCATGCAAAGAGCCAGAAAGAAAGTCAGGTGTAAACAAGCAGCAGATATAAAGGTTTCATTCAAGCCTGACTATCTTGTAGGTCTACACTGGGATGGAAAAATCTTACCTGAAATCCTGGGTCTTGGAGAAGTTGACCGCTAGCGGTTGCTGATTTCTGGTGTTGGCAGTGAAAAATTACCAGGTGTCCCTAAACTAACATCAGGGACAGGACAGAATGCTGCTGATGCTATTTATGGTCAGTTAGAACAGTGGGCACTGGTAGAAAGCATCCAGGCTATGAGCTTCGACACCACTTCTGTCAACACTGGTCGTTTCAATGGAGCTTGTGTACTGCTTGAGAATCATATCGGTCGAGAACTATTGTGGCTGGCATGTCGTCATCATGTTCTTGAAATGGAATTGGCAAAGGCTTTCAGTTTGTGTTGCGGCCCTTCTAACTCACCAAACATACCTATCTTCAAAAGATTTAAAGAAGTTTGGGGGACGCATAAAGCTTGACAACTATAGTAAGTTGGAACTGCCTTCAAGCACTGATGTATTCCGAGAAAACACGGTGAGCTTCCTGACAAATTTCGTTGACTTGAAGTCCCAGGTCAGAGATGATTATGAAGAACTTATTGAACTGACAATAATCATCTTAGGAGATCCACCAAAAACCATTCACTGGAGAGCACCAGGCCCTGTACATCATGCTAGGTGGATGGCTAAGCTGATCTATGCCATCAAAATTTACTTCCTTCATCATCAGAGAGAAATTTTCAGTCTTACATCCAAGGAAGAGAGCCAACTCAAACGATTTGTACAGTTTGGAACCTTGTTGTATACAAAGTCTTGGATTCAAGCACCCAGTGCAGCGGAAGCACCTGGAGATCTTTTGCTCTGTAAGGACCTGCAGCAATATCAGTCTGTTGATCACGACATCAGTATTGCAGCACAAAAAATTCTCCAATGTCACATGTGGTATCTGTCTAATGAGACTGTCAGCATGGCATTGTTTTCCGATGAAGTGTCACCAATTGAGAAACAGAAAACAATAACAGGTTTTTGAATAGAACCTAGTGAGCGACGTGTTCAAGGTGATCCATCATTGCTCCAAAATGAAGGCTTCAGCTTGGGTCACTTTTCCCCAAGGCGTTCACAGAACCTGCTTACAAAGCTACACATAGGCAACTCCTTTCTAGTTCTTCCTCAGTGGAATGATAATATTGAATACCAGAAGGGTAAGCAGCGCATTAACGACTTGCGTGTGATCAACGATACTGCAGAACGTGGAGGTAAACTTTTTGAGGAATATAATAGACTGCTGACAAAAAACGAGGAAGAAAAGCAATTTATTTGGTAAGTTGTTGAAGCCAACAGAAAAGTCATCCCTACATTAACTACAAAGAAGTCTGCCATCTGTGCTGTTTCGGTGTAGACAATGTTTAGACAATGTACTCTGACTCTTCAGTACTCTAAAATGTACATTTTATGTTGACATTTTCGTTACTTAACAGTTACATTACAGTAATGGCATGATTTGAAAATGTAATTAAAAAAATTCAACAAAATGCCTTTTTTTATTAATATAGTAAAACTTTGTGACTCTTGATCATCCCCTTCCAATAGCAGTAGGAAGCTGAAATTGTTGTCAGTTACTAAGTAAGACAAATGAAACTTAAAAAGAGGGTGCCCCGTTAGATGTGAGAAACTTTATTTTTTTCCATATGATTTTGGGCCACCCTAATGAACATTCCAGAACACAAGAAACTGCTATAAAGTATGGTTAAAAAAATTTTCCCTTGATTTTAATAAAAGCATTACAATTTTAATGATCCATATATATTTATATGTAGTCAAAAGTATTAGTTACAAGTATATAAAGGACGTTAAAAACCAGCAAGAAAACATTGAAAAAAACGAAGAGTTTTAATTTACTTTGTGGTTTCCTGTCTGTCAGGTTGCTGTTGTATAATTTTCGCTAAGTTATCATATTCTGTAATGCAAATAAAGAACAATTAAAAAGCAATCATAATTGAAAATATCTAAATGATTCAAAATTATTATTGTAAATATCAAAATTTGTAGTAACTTCCGGTTATTTTAATAAACATGTTACATTTTCAAAAACAATTAGTAACTAATTTAAAATTACAAATACCTTGTCTGTTTTTCCTTATACATTTAGCTAACTGTAGTTCCTGTTTGGCTTCTGCTATTCTCTTTGTGGCTTCTTCTATTTTGTCATCTGTAGTAAAAAAATTATAGAATATGTATAATTATAAAAAAAAAAAAAGAATTTTTTTGTTAAGAAAAAATGTTTTTAAAGATATTTGGTGATCAAAATTGTATGTTGCTGGTGATTACTGTCATACCAACTCTCTTTTCTGGTCATTTTCATGACACATTAACTATGTAATCAAGGTCTGTGCATTAAAAACCTATCATAGAATGTATATACAATAGTGATTCTAAAACTTTTACGCTTCGCAACCCACCATGACAACATTTTGGTTTCGCGACCTACCATTAAAAACTTTAGTTTTTGCCACCCACCAGCAGAGAAAAACTACGATAAAAGAAATTGGATAAAAGCATAATTTATTTTATGTAAATTTTTCATTTTTCTTTAAAGATTTCTAAGTCTTTAGTTTTGTAACATACATAAAGAAATGGAGTTGGTAACTATGCACATATGAATTATTTAATAATAATAAATTATTTATTTTTTAATCGCCCATCAGTTGGTCATAACCCATACTTTGAGAACTAGTGATATAGAACAAAAAGCATATTTACTATATACATAGTCATACAACGATTTTTTTTTAAACTCACCATTATGTTCATGGCCTCTCCCTAATCCAGGGATATTTTCTATCACTGACATATACACACATTTATTGGCAAGAAATACTGACAGGATCACTGATACATAAACACACAAAGAATTACACGTACAAATATCTATTGACATCATACACACAACCACTGACAAGAGATACTCTCAGAATCAATGACACATACAAACAGCTACGACAGGAGATAAATGCAGACTTTCAGACTAATACTCACAGCTATTGAGAGTACATACAAATCTATTGACAAGAGATGCACTAAGGCTAGAAAAGACACTTTCTCTAAGCCATGCGCATATGCAAAGTAACATTTTTGTTTCTTTCTATATTTATAAATTAGAGGTAAACTTAAAATTTTCTTTCTCCTTCAAAACTCATGTATTGATATAATTACTCTATCATAATCTATAAACAATTGTAAAACACTCCTCTTCTACACCCTTCTTATAACGCATGTAAGGAAAAAATTGAGATTTCCATCCCCACCCAAAATGACTAGTTTGTTTCCTGCCATAAACATCAAAAGGAGACAATGTTGGTTATATTTTAAGGCTATAACATAAAATTAAAAATATGATTTTTCATTAAAAAAATATGTGCCTAGATATTATTAAATGAAAGATTGAATTAAAATGAAAAATGGCATAGCATCCTTTTTGGAAATGATTCCTGTAAAAAAGTACTGATTCTTTGGATTCTAAATTCTTATGAAGCATCCTATCAATAAACAATACATGTATATACCAAATGTTTTGGTGTAAAAAATCACATAGTACAATATTTAAGAGCTTATCTTTAAGTTTACACGCATGTGAATATTTCATGTTTACTCTGTGTTATTTTTTCTTTGTTATCAAAGACTGGAAACAATTACATAATAGGCGGTAAATAAATTACATTGAATTCAAATTTTCTATAAAGTCCTTTAGTTTTAAATTTGGGAATAAAGAATACAGTGAAACCTGCACAGCGAACCCAAGTCATTCATTGTGTTAAGCAAAATTATGTAATCAACTCCAAACTGCAGCAAAAGTTGTTAAATTTACTAGGAAAAAAAGAAATGATAATAAGAAAAAGAAACTAGTAAACCAGTCGGTCGGATGGAGTTATATTAGAATCTGTAATGAATTCATTTTTTTTCAGTCAAACGCAAAAGCATCTGAGGTATGCATAACTGTTTTTTATAAATATGACCCAAAGCAATAAATTCAACTTAAGTTGAAATAGTGATTGACCAATACACATGAGACTGCAGCATTAATGAATAAAAACAAAGAAGGTTAATTAACAAACAAGGGAATTACAGTACTTGTCACATAATCATTTTATAAAAGTATTTTTTATAATAATAATGAACGATAACGAAAACAGAAAATTAAGACAAGTGAGATAATTACCTATTTCTTTGCTAAGTTTTTCATAATTTTCCAACTCTTGTTTATTCATTTCAAAAGTGTTCATGGCCTTTTCCAATGTGTATTCACACTGACCAATCATAGCCTGCATACGCTGGTACATAGCCTGACTACTGTTAAGAGTAGAATATAGATTTCCAAGTTATAATATGTATTACAGTGCATGAAAAACAAAACTACTGTCACTTAAAGTTTAAAAATATTAGAAGTATGTGTAACAATGGACTAAAAAATGTTAATTTTGTGTTACCTCTCATCATCTTCCTTTGATGTGGACCATCTGATAAAGGTTTTAAGAAGATTGTTAAGCCTTTTGTCATCATTTCCACCTTCTCCATCAATCAATAATCTCCGCCTTATAATATCATCTGATAGTGTAAACAAAAAAAGCAACGTGATATAACTTATTTAAAGATAAATTAACACTACAACCATCATTATGAATAAATATTGTGATATTGTACTGGTTATGGTAATTGACTGTACCTTATTTAGTCCAAAAAATGAAATATTTATTTTTAAGATAAAACTATCTGTCTTTTATCAACATAATATTAGAAATCATTTAAAATACTGTAAACTTTTAAAATACTATTTAAACTTTAAAATATAGTTTTAATTTGTTTTAATAAATGTGTCCATTATTATTTTTTGAGACTAGCTATTTTATGTAATTTAGTACTGCTAGATTTACCAGAGGTGGTACAGGCTCTGGTAGGACCATCTTTTTTATCAGAGTTTATTGGGACCTGGGTCCGAATAGCCACTTCGTTAGTAATATAACATTGTATTTAAAAGTAAACACCACCATGTTTTTAAGCTTGTGACATCACACGTACTGCCTACCACAGCAGACTCTCTTAAAATACAAAGAAATTTAAGCAAAGAAAATATTTTTTTAAAGTAACTTAGAATTATTAATGAGCAATTAGGCTGTCCATTTCATTTTATTGGCCTACACACTTAAACTTAACGCACTGGCTCCGGATACGTCAAAGACGTACTTCGTATTTTTTTTTCGGGATACGTCAACAGAATGAACTCTAATGATTTAAAGTTATTTTCTTTTCGCTGGAAATTGCATAGCCGAGCAATTTTTTCTAATTATACATTAAAATGATAGCTTAGTTTGTGTGGCGCGCTGGTAAAGTTGGTTGTTTGCTTGGCCGTGACCCAGTTTGGCTAACTATGTGCAGGTTCGATTCCTATGAGAGACATAATTTTTTTTTTTGCCGATTTTATTTTTCAGGATCAGGGTTAGGGATAGGGGGTTAGGGATAGGGTGTGGAGCAATGTCTATTGATGGTCCCCGAAAAAAAAAATACGGGAGACATACATTTTTTCAGATTTTTTTTTTTCAGGATTAGGGTTAGGGTAGGGTTAGGGTGTGGAGCAATAACTATTTATGGTCCCCGAAAAAAAAATATCTCCGATTATTAACAGTAAATGACGTCATCAACGTCTGCAGTAAATAAGAGTTCTCATTCAGTCTGTTTACTCTTTAAACATGTTAAAACGATCGCCGATTTTGAGCACCATCATTGTGTAATAATATCATAATATAAACTGCATTTCCCGCGAAAAGAAAATAACTTTAAATCATAAGAGTTCATTCTGTTGACGTATCCCACAAAAAAAATACGAAGTACGTCTTTGACGTATCCGGAGCCAGTGCGTAAACTTAAACACCTTTGCATTAACTGATTAAGATATAAAACAACCATTTATCTCGTGGGCGGACTGTCATAAATTTTTACTACCTTTTCTATCACAAAGGGCAAATAACAGTTCCAATTAATGGAATAAAGCTCTAAAAAATCGGCTTGTTTGTGGTTATTAGTCGGCTTAGAAATTGCAAAAACGCACTGGCTATGGCACCAGCAAGTCAGAACTTGTATTATATTTGTCCAAGTACCAGCCATTGATATTGCTCCACACCCTAACCCTATCCCTAACCCTATCCTAATCCTAACCCTATATTTAAATATTTTAAAAAATAATTTTTTAAAATTGCAACTTTTGATGATTATAGGTCAGTGACTTTCATACGCTAACTTGCTGGTGCCGTAGCCAGTGCGTTGCAAAAATTGCTAGCCTTTTCGGCCTTTGTCTTCTTTCCACTATTTCCAGGACTACACTGATCACTGTCTACACTAACACTGTTGACACAAAACGAGCGTTAAGTTTGTTCGTGAAATTATACATAATTGTTATTTTGAAATGTAATTGATATAATTTAAAAAACTTAAGTTTAAATTTTTAAAAATGTCCATACCATCTGATGCAAACGCCATGTTTCGTTTATTTATTAGTCCACTTTTTCATGAAATGTTGTTTCAATAAAAAAATGTTATCGCTTCTAAAAGGAAGGAAACAAAAATTGAACACCTTTTATCTATGCTTAACACTAAACAGTGCAACAAATCATAGAACCGTAAAAGTTTGGGGTGAAGGGTGGGAGAGATCGATAAATTTAAAATGCATCAAATAGTTATACTGATTAAAATAAATAACAAGAAATAAAAACATAATTTTGGCATTCTTGACTTAGAATTTCACAATATTACAACCCAGCCCCAAGACATAGTCATATAACAAAAAAAAATCATTAATGTTTTTTTTTCAATCTTGGTCAATTGACACTTTGAAAGAGATGACCAGACTAGTTCCGTAGCAACGTGATATATGAGAGAATTTTAAAAAATAATAATAAAATGTTGTTATGTGTTACTATGGGTGGTATGGGGTGGGATTAGAATGAATACATACACAGTACACACACACACACAATCAGGGCAGTGTGAAGGTTATTGTGGGCCTAAGGATCGGTACGAAAAAAACAGGCCTAATTTTGCAATCAAAATGATACGTATCACAAACACAAGAAAATGCAGTGAAAGATCATGGAAATTAATCGTTATCTGGCAAGATAGGGTCGATTTTATTCTAGGGGCCTAAGGACAGGGCCGTTTTAAGGTCATCGTAGGCCCAAGGCAGTGGCGCCGAGAGCCAACATGGGCCCCAGGGCAGGACATCATTGCGGGCCCCTTAATAAACAAAAAATTTTGAAAACATTGACATGGTCGGGGCGGCCGAGCCCCTTTACAGATGCGCCCCCCGGCAATAACCCCCCTGCTCCCCTCTCGGCACACCCTCTCTCTCTCTCTCTCTCT
>JAGDYQ010000024.1:0-37500 GCA_021962125.1 Bulinus truncatus
ACTGTTATAACTCTACTTTACCTTCCCCCCCCCGCCCGGGGGGGGGGGTCACCCTTTCTGCTACGAGAGAAATGGTACCTACCAGAGATGAGCGGACAGCGGACTCGTCCGCTTGCGGACGCAGATCCGCAGACTTTTCCGAATCCGCGGACTGACAGCGGACGCTTCGTATGGTTAAGTTGCGGACTCGCGGACTGACGCGGATCTTCTTTAGCGTTACCATAAAAAATTTCAAGTCATTTAAACAGCTAAATTTCAGCAATGCGGACGCGCGGACTGACTGCGGACCAATGTTGTAAGATTCTGCGGACGCGGACGCGGATCATTGATAGAAATCCGCGGACGGACGCGGACGCTAAATTTCAAGATCCGCACACCTCTGCTACACACTGTTAATTCGGTCGTTCACCCCCCCCCCCACCTGCTCTTGCACACCCCCGCAATGACCTTTACCCTCAGTTTTGGCGGGAAAACGATGGATTCAGCGTGGGTGGGACTACATATAAAAAGGAAATGTGCTGTGAATCATGGGTGGAATATGACGGGGGACAAGACGGACAGAAGAAGTGGAGAAACCAACCCCCCAGGTCTGTTGATGCAGCGAGTTCGTTATCACCACGTCGCCAGCGATAATGCGTAGACTCGTTTCAACTGGATTAGTTGTACGCATAGCAGACATTATTTTGTTTTCAATTGGACTTATTATAACCTGTACACTGTAGACTGTGAATAAATCTTATTATTCAAGTAACGAACCCACGTGACCTTTAGTGCCTACCTAGAGAGGGTTTGGAAAGTCGTAACAATATGAATCGGTTAAAGAAATAGATGAATTCTACACTTCATCTGGCAGTGTACTTTCTTGCCTTATACTGAGAATACTATCTATATGGACAATGTGAATATATGGAATATGGCAGAGTTATCATTATTTGATGGTTTTATGAGAGATCTGATAGATTTCATCTCATCCTTACATGGACTTCACAAATAATAAATAATAAAAAAATATGTTAAAATGTAAAAAAAAATGTTAAAATGTGAAAAATGTTAAAATGAAAAAGGAATGTTAAAATATTAAACATGTTAAAGTGTTTTAATGTCAAAAATGTTAAAAATTTCAAACAAATTTAAAATGTGAAAAAGTGTTAAAATGTAAACAATGTGAAAAAAGTTTAAAATGTAAAAAAAAGAATGTTAAAAAATGTGAAAAATGTTAAAATTTAAAAAAAATTAAAATATAACAAATTTAAAATGTGAAAAAGTGTTAAAATGTAAACAATGTGAAAAGTTTAAAAATGTAAAAAAAAGAATGTTAAAATGTGAAAAATGTTAAAATTTAAAAAAAAAATTAAAATATAAAAAAAAATTTTAAAATGTAAAAAATGTGAAAAAATGTTAAAATGTATAAAGAATGTTAAAATGTCAAAAATGTTAAAATGTAAAAAAAAAAAAAATGTTAAAATGATTCCATTCTCTACAAAGTTTACTTCATTGTTCTCACTATGACCTAATTCTCCCTCCTACATAAATAGACTTATTGACAGCATCAGCACAGTTTTAGACCCACTGTATCATAGTATACATATAGAGATGAAAGTAAATCTGACTGCAACATATTTATATTCAACTCAACCTGTCCTCGCAGTACTCCTAGACCAAAGTAAGGTAAGTTATACTTTGAGTTCCTCATTTGTGCTTTGACTTTTGAAATTCACTTTGTACCATCATGATAAATTGATTACTCAACATGATAAATTGATAGATGACATGATACCTTGATTACTCAACATGATAAATTGATAGATGACATGATACATTGATTACTCAACATGATAAATTGATAGATGACATGATAAATTGATTACTCAACATGATACATTGATAGATGACATGATAAATTGATTACTCAACATGATAAATTGATAGATGACATGATAAATTGATTTCTCAACATGATAAATTGATAGTGACAATCATGACATGATAAACTGAAAAAAAATGAGGATATTCCGATTCTACCTAACCTATGAAGGTCGTAGATAGGGTGATAATAAAGAGAGGGAGGTTCAGCGGGCATAACGGGGGACTACTCAATCCGCCCCTGGTGAAACTTTCTTTACTTCCGGCCAGGGTCAGCACCCTCTGACCTTTCTTTACACGTGACCCCGGGGGGAGGGGGAGACCTGATGTACCATATTATTGGATTCGAATATTGACTTAATATTAGTCTAAACATTTGTAAGTAACTTTGAAGAATCGATGAAGCAGTGATATTGATTTTTGTGTATCGATCCACAGAATGCTCCTCTCACTCCTGGGCTATCTCATTCAACAGTTCATGAGTTATTGCCCCTGCCTTACATCGGCAGAGAGTATTTTCTATTTGCTCCGGATAGCTCCAGCTCCATCAACCAAACGGCTAGGGTCAAATGTCAATCAGTCTACGACTGGACACTAATTACACTTGTAAGTCATGTGATCTGATAGTAGATTGAAGTTTAACAACCTTCAGTTATTAAGTATTTTTTTCAAACATTGATACAAAAAAAAATAAAATCAAAACTTGTGCAAGTAAAAATGTGTACAACTTTAAATATTTTCATATGGATTCAGATTTCTAGGGAAAACAAATCTACTTTCATTCAAAACACAACATCCAGCAATGAAATGTCTTTAGAAAGCGGTGAATTTTATTTCATGTACGGAAATGACAGTTTCATTGCATATTTACTATATTCAAGAACTTCAGGTACAATGAATCTCTTCTTTCCTAAATGTTTTAGAATTAAATGTCACATTCATAACTTTTTGTAAATTCCATTTTCTCACCTTATTAATTTGGACTTTGATCCACTTTCATTTTTTATTTATTTACAGTACTTTGAAAAGTTTTATCACTAAGATCCTATAAACTGTTAATGGGACGGTTTTTGTAGTGTCCATTTTTCAGAACCACCATAGTCGTTAGTACAATTGCTATAGACTCATATGTGGGTGACTGGAGGAGTCATGTGTAAGTGACTGGAGGAGTCATATGTAGGTGACTGGTGGAGTCATGTGTAGGTGATAGGTGGAGTCATGTGTAGGTGACTGGTGGAGTCATGTGTGGGTGACTGGTGGAGTCATGTGTAGGTGACTGGTGGAGTCATGTGTAGGTGACTGGTGGAGTCATGTGTAGGTGACTGGTGGAGTCATGTGTAGGTGACTAGTGGAGTCATGTGTAGGTGACTGGTGGAGTCATGTGTAGGTGACTTGAACTCGTCGGGATTCAAACTCCTAACCCACAACATGCAGGTCTTACTGCAGCAAGACGAACCGGCTCGCTACCACAGAAACACCCATTCACCCTAATATCCTACAAAACATTTGGGGACGGTTTTCTCAGAGCTCGTCTAAGCCACGGAGGCACCACGGGAGACATGGACAAAATTTTGATCATGACCTGAAAAAATTCTCTTTTGCTTCTCACCTTGGCTTTACAGCACGACCATCCATCCATCCACTCCCCCTTTCATTAATCGCAGGCTATTCTACACGCCCCCCCCCCCCCAATCCCTCATCCATTTAATTGAACTGTAGATAAATTACAATCAATAAGATTATTTTAGTCAGATGTATAAAAAAAGAAAATATGTTCATAAATATATAATAAACGGCGGTATCAGTGTTCATAATGTCTAATAATGTTCAGCAATCTTTTATAAATATATGAACGTCTGCCATGTAGGTGAACAAGGTGCTTGTGTGACGACTTTGTTACCATCAAGTCTGTGGAGAGATGAGTATCAATTCGTTCAAGTGTCTGATAACTTCACTGCCACGGTTTACATTATAGTCGATGTCAATATGACACATGACATCGAAACTGGTGACATTAATGTGACATGGAGCTGTCAAAATGTTACAGGTGATGTAAAGATTGTGACATCATATTTCAGGTAATGCAGAGATTGTGACATCATATTTCAGGTAATGTAACACTGCCAGGCAAAGCTCACAAAGTGAATACATTATTGATGATTAAAAAAATGTTGCTCGTTTGTTAATGTGCATTTAATTTGTTTGTACTGAAATTTACCGTTAATTGAAGACTTCTTTGTGTGGCATCATTTCACAGGTACCTCGTATTCAGGATGTTACACTGTACTTCCCAATGCCGTCACTTACCTACATGTACAACTAACAAACAGACAAAGACCATTTGGAGCTTATGTGGTGGGGTCAGGTCAGGTCTCAACGTTTTGTCATCCACTGGGCGTCAGTGAGGCTCAAAATACAACGGTCAGTGAGGGGTCAGTGAGGGGGACACTGAGGGGTCAGTGAAGGGTCAGTGAAGGGGCAATATTTGGGGCAAAAAGGGGTCAGTCAGGGGTCAATGATTCTCACAATACAACGATCAGTGAGGGGGACAATGAGGGTGGACAATGAAACGAACAGTGAGGGGTCAGTGAGGCTCACAATACAACCATCAGTGAGGGGACAATAAGAGTGGACATTGAGTGGGTCAGTGAGGGGTCAGTGAGGCTCACAATACAACCATCAGTGAGGGGGACAGTGAGGGTGGACATTGAGGGGGGGTCAGTGAGGGGTCAGTGAGGCTCACAATACAACCATCAGTGAGGGGGACAATAAGGGTGGACATTGAGGGGGGTCAGTGAGGGGTCAGTGAGGCTCACAATACAACCATCAGTGAGGGGGACAATAAGGGTGGACATTGAGGGGGTCAGTGAGGGGTCAGTGAGGCTCACAATACAACGATCAGTGAGGGGGACAGTGAGAGGGGGCAGTATTTGTTGTACATCAAATGCTCTTATTCTTATCGGAATGAGGGATTGTTTATTTGATTTTTTTTGGTTGTGTTTTTTGTATTTAGTTTCATTAAGCATAAACACGTTCTATTGGTCTATAGTAGAGTTGGCTAGTGTTGGCCAGTGTTGGCCAGTGTTGGCTAGTGTTGGCCAGTGTTCGCCAATCTTGGCCAGTGTTGGCTAGTGTTGGCCAATGTTGGCCAGTGTTGGCTTGTGTTGGCTAGTGTTGGCTTTTGTTGGATAGTGTTGGGTGTGTTGGCTAGTATTGGATAGTGCTAAGTGTTGGCTAGTGTTGGCTAATGTTGGCGAGTGCTGGGTAGAGTTTGGGTAGTGTTGATTAGTGTTGGCTAATGTTGGCTAGTGATGGCCAGTGTTCGCTTGTCTTGGCCAGTGTTGGCTAGTGTTGGCTAATGTTGGCTAATGTAGGCGAGTGCTGGCTAGTGTTGATTAGTGTTGGCTAGTGTTGGCTAGTGTTGGCTAGTGTTGGCTAGTGTTAGCTAATGTTGGCTAATGTAGGCGAGTGCTGGCTAGTGTTGATTAGTGTTGGCTAGTGTTGGCTAGTGTTGGCTAGTGTTGGCTAATGTTGGCTAATGAAGCGAGTGCTGGCTAGTGTTGGCTAGTGTTGATTAGTGTTGGCTAGTGTTGGCTAGTGTTGATTAGTGTTGGCTAGTGTTGGCTAGTGTTGATTAGTGTTGGCTAGTGTTGGCTAGTGTTGGCTAGTTTTGGCTAATGTTGGCTAATGTAGGCGAGTGCTGGCTAGTGTTGATTAGTGTTGGCTAGTGTTGGCTAGTGTTGGCTAGTGTTGGCTAATGTTGGCTAATGTAGGCGAGTGCTGGCTAGTGTTGGCTAGTGTTGATTAGTGTTGGCTAGTGTTGGCTAGTGTTGATTAGTGTTGGCTAGTGTTGGCTAGTGTTGATTAGTGTTGGCTAGTGTTGGCTAGTGTTGGCTAGTGTTGGCTAGTGTTGGCTAATGTTGGCTAATGTAGGCGAGTGCTGGCTAGTGTTGATTAGTGTTGGCTAGTGTTGGCTAGTGTTGGCTAGTGTTGGCTAGTGTTGGCTAGTGTTGGCTAATGTTGGCTAATGTAGGCGAGTGCTGGCTAGTGTTGGCTAGTGTTGATTAGTGTTGGCTAGTGTTGGCTAGTGTTGATTAGTGTTGGCTAGTGTTGGCTAGTGTTGTCGAGTGCTGGCTAGTGTTGATTAGTGTTGGCCAGTGTTGGCTAATGTTGGCTAGTGTTGGCTAGTGTTGGCTAGTGCTGGCTAGTGTTGATTAGTGTTGGCTAGTGTTGGCTAATGTTGGCTAGTGTTGGCTAGTGTTGTCGAGTGCTGGCTAGTGTTGATTAGTGTTGGCTAGTGTTGGCTAGTGTTGGATGGTAAATATTTACTTAAGTCAGAAAAAGGATTAAATAAATCTAGAACAATTGATATAGAACAATGATACAGAACAATGATATAGAACAATGATACAGAACAATGATATAGAACAATGATACAGAACAATGATATAGAACAATAATACAGAACAATGATACAAAACAATGATACACAACAATGATATAAAACAATGATATAGGACAATGATACAGAACAATGATATAGAACAATGATATAGAACAATGATATAGAATGTTAGTGTGACTCTATATGCCACAAATTTAAGGGTTGTGGGTTTGCTATTTTAAAAAAAAAAATTTCATCGTGTGTCGCTAAACGTAAAAAGGTTTGTGAATCACTGAAGCACACTATTACACGTTCGATCCATGTAAGGAAATTCTACAATGTATTGTTTTTTATTTCAGTTTTCTAGTGAAGAGTTCTTCCAGCATCGCCTGGACATGCACACAGAGTTAACCGATGAAGATTGCAAAACGTATCCATGTGAAGTAATCGCTGACGTGACATTTGATGCACTTACTGGATTTACATCAGATGTTGAATGGAGAGTGGCACACGGTAACACAAGTAAACACGTTGTACCCACACCACAGACCAGGGAGTCTATTGTGAAATTTCTCAAAGTGGAACACCGGAACCTGTCATCTTTCAGAAGAATGTTGACCAGCGTTCCAGATACAAGACAGTCTGCACACATCATGGGTTTAGCCGGCATCGGGTTCATTACACTTGTTTTTAGCATATTGATATTGTTTGATTTCATCCATCTTATACTCTACTTTGTGTCCAGATTTAATCTAAATAGCTAAAAGGGGAATGAATTCTACCGACAGAAATAATATTTAATTTGAAGTGTTGATTTGTATGACTTGGTTGATGTTCAATCAATTTTTAGCTTTAGCCGGATGTTGTTGTTTTCCTTATTTATGGTAACTAATTTAGGTTAGAGATTACTTTAATAAATTGTGTGTAGCTGTTGTGATATTTTTTTTTTGTTTACATTTTCACCACTGCAATTTTGAGCAATCTTTTTAATTTAAAGAAAATTGTGATGACTGTTTCAAGCAGTGATATATATTATGTGTATCCATAAAGCATACACAATTTTGTATTTTATATAAATGTGTTAAAATCTCTTAGAGCCTGATGTTCATGAAGCCACCATGGGAGATCGAACCAGTTACATTCAGGTCGACAGTCGAGCGCTTTGTCTGTAGATCCATTCAACTTGCATGAAGGTCTATGACCCCCCCCCCCCCCCGGTTACTTCCATAAGGAAATGAATTATTTAACGTCCAATTCGTATGACGTGCTTCTTGCGGATATATTCTGTTACAAAATGTCGTCTATGATTCTATTGAGAATTACTGAAGTCAAAACACTTTAAAATTATTCCATCGAATTCAATGAAAATTTTGTGGCAACGAACCTTAACTAAAACGTTCTTCAACTTTTTTACCTCCCTTTCGTTACTTTTGTATTGTATGAATAAATATCTTCCTTTGCATTTAGTGTGTTCTATATTTATTGCTTTTTTTTATTTATTATAAATCACTATGTAGATAGTATTTCATTAACAATCGGGTAGGGGGCGGGGAGGAATCAGGCCGTAGCGTGCGGGGGGGCCCGGGGGACCGCCCCTCCCCCCTTCGTTTTGTCTGGCCCCCTTTGCTTGTTTGCTCTACTTAATAACATTTATTTTCTGCCCCCCTTACTATTGGCCTGGCCCCTGCTGTGGAATGCCTGGCCCCTGCTGTAGAATTTTCACGCTACGGGGCTGGGAGGAATACTTTTATTGGTATTGTGAAGTACCAGAAGTTTCTTTTGTTTTCTTTCTAAAAGAAAGAGTTTGTACGGTGCACACTCTAGTCAATGTTTCCAGATCGAGTTTGGACAATGTTGTTCGTAGTTGTTTGACGATATTCTTGTTTCTTTGTAGGTCAGTCGCTAATTATTTACCGGAAGTTTAAAAAATTGTTTTCGTCTAGGAACATAATCGATTGTCACCTCTGACACCCCCCCTCCCTACAGTATCACTAACATACGGTTTAATGACATATACAACATACACTTACAAAATGCAACAATGTCAACTCCAGCACGAGATACGTTGGTCAGTTTTCGTTTAGGAAGAGTAGAACGTGATGTCTGGTCCAGCAGTTAGCCTCCTTTGATTACAGGCTGAACCAATTATGTCAGATCAGTCTTTAATAAATATATATATTTATATATATTTATATATTTATTTATTTATTTTATAACTCCACATCGCTTATAACATGGCACTCAATATATTTTTTCAACGAAAAGTTATCAGTTGTTAACATTTTGAGATAAACGCTAGTCAACCAGTCACCATCGTCCAGTACTACGCAACTGTCCAGTCACTGACCCCAGGTTAGTTCTACATTTGTTTTTTTTACCTCTCTTCGTTTATTGACACCGCTAAAATCCCACGTCTGACGTCACGCTCTGTGTTGTCAAAATTTGCCAACCAAGAGCGGTAACTCTAGTTGTATTAATAGAAATTTATCCAAACCATATTTATCTAACTTTGTTTTCCTGTCTCACACACACAACTCCAAGGTCAAATGTGCCTTTAACCTCTTCACCTCTTAACCTTTATTAGTTTACAGTGTTGTAGGCCTATTTGTCTTGTTTGGATGGGTTTTTTTTTTAAGTTTAGTTTATCAAAACCCATTAAAAATGGCGTCACATATTTATTTCTGCATAACGCTAAGAGTTGTGTCCCTGAGTTTACTTCTGCTTATATTTTGTATTTAAACTTTCCACAGCGTGACTTCAAACTTTGACCGGTCGTACCCGGCCATTGTGCGCATTGCCCAATGTCCGACACTGGCCGGTTAGTAAACTTTGGCCGGTCATAACATTGGCCGTATAGTAATGGCCCTTTTCTAAAGACAGTTTAAATACTATTTATTGAAACAAACATTAATGAAGAATTATTTGAAAAATTCAAGTCTAACTTCTCCGTGGCAGATTTATGTGGCAATTTTTCTAGCTAATTTCACCGTGTCTTGAGCCATAAAATGTTGTGTTTCTGACTCCGACACCCCGACCCTGGATTTCATCAGCATATATCTTTTAATCTTATTGAAGACGTCAATCTCAATGTATTTCATCATTAAAAAATGCGAAATTGGTTGGTATTCGAAACAAACAAACAAAAATAAATATATATATATTTTTTTTAATGAGATGACATCCTCAGAGCGCCGTGTTAGTAGAATATTTATAAAGGTGTGTAGTTCAAAGTAAGGTAACTTCACATGCACTACAATATTCAATGTGATGGTTGGTGGAGAGAGAGGGGGGGGAGTGATGAATGCTGTATTTACGATAAACCCGATGGATGGATAATAATTGTCTCAATTATTTATGTTGTTATCAATTTATCAAGGATCAAAAAAAAAATAAAACAGCGACGACGTTTGTCAACTTAATTGATTGATTAATTGATTGATTGATTAATTGATTGATTAATTGATTGATTCCAAGATGGAATATTAAAAAAATTCCAAAAAAAAATCCATAATTGTAGACAAGGAAGTGTGCAGGGAGATGTAAACCTAAGTATTTTGATGAAATGAACTTTATTGTTTTGTAATAAGATGTTGTAACGAATTGCGCTAAGTCACTTTGTGTCATGTTCTTACTGCATGAAGACAATGAAGACATTCGTATCATAATATCATGTTAAATTAGTAATATCGTATACAGTGCATCTCAAAGTATAATCATAGTCCTCCTGAACAAACCCTTTAGATCGCCCCCAACTTGCAGAATATTGTGATGTTTTGTATTGTTGATTTAATATTGTGATGTTTTGTATTGTTGATTTGATATTGTGATGTTTTGTATTGTTGATTTGATATTGTGATGTTTTGTATTGTTGATTTGATATTGTGATGTTTTGTATTGCTGATTTGATATTGTGATGTTTTGTATTATTGATTTGATATTGTGATGTATGTCTTGTTCATTTGATATTGTGATGTTTTGTATTGTTGATTTGATATTGTGATGTTTTGTATTGTTGATTTGATATTGTGATGTTTGTATTATTGATTTGATATTGTGATGTTTTGTATTGTTCATTTGATATTGTGATGTTTGTATTGGAATCCATTCAGATGCATAAGTAATGTCCCCTTAAGCCTCGAAAGGCTCCTCGGGACAGAATTAGTGTAGATTTAATCTGTTTCTATAACCTCGCGATGTACAAGGACTGTGTAGTTAGTAGAATACCTAGCCGCCTTTACTCCATCACTTCAATGTCAGGTATCCATTTAAAGCTGAGTGGACTTACGTCCAGGACCTGATAAAATCAGAAAGTTCTCACTGAGATTTGAACCCGCGACCACTCCGGTCTACAGTCGAGCGCTCTACACTGCTCGACCACCCGTCCCCCAAATGCATGCATGTCTTTCAATATGATTCAACAACTGGTCAATACGGTGAGCTACACTTCAAAGAGAGATGTCTTTAATATACAACACTAGATGTAGTCTCCTTTTATCTTTCATGTTCTATTCACACACAAAATTTAATAAATCGACCTGCCTCGTGTATAACTCATAGAATGTTGATCGAAACTACTATCTTAACGACGGTTCATCAAGAGATCGATCCTGCCTGCAGCGACAGATCACCAATAGTGATAATCGTGTCTTCTCTATCATAAGTATTGCATCGATCTTCATGCGATAATTGGCGTCTTGTTAAGGAATATTTAAAGCAGGTGAAGGCGTGCTGTTACACACAAATATTAACTAGATGTAAAGTACATGAAGAAATCGACATTACATACATCGTGTAAAGTCATTTTACTTTGTCCAAGCTATTGACACTGTCCTCGAGACTGCTGGTATATTTTATAATGTGACGTAGATGATCATTCTCTGGTAAAATCATTGAAAAATACACATATTTCTAAACAGTATATAAAACAAATATTAAACGATTATAGATTTATTTTAATTAAAGTGGTTTTATGATATATATTTCAGAAAATTTTATAAATATACTTTCAATGTGAAATCAAAATATTTATTTTTATTCACAACACAGCCACATCTCAAAAAAACTGTGGGATACATTATACGTCTAAATCATGGATTACGTCATAATTATGTTATTGATTTGTTTACCTGTAACAATGCTTGGTAAGTAGTGTTTGTTGACATTTGCCTTCTTTTGCGAAGACTTAAAGTATTGTACCTGGGAACTTTATGTACTTTTTAAACATGTGCAAAGCTACAAGAATTTATTGAGTTGAAATATGCAGGTCATTTGTTTTACTTTTATAACAATATATATGAAATACGGTCAAATCAAAACGCGCCATTACTCAATGTACTAAGTACCCTAAATGACGTAAAAATATTTGCTATTTCTTTTCGAATTGTGAAAATTGTATTTGGAATATTTCCACTAATAAATTCTAATGTTCTCTTGTTCATTTCCAGGTATAACTTTAGACCCATGTGCAATGAAAGACGTGCAAGCTTTTTCATATCTCGGCCGATGTTTCAAATTGGTCAGTGATTCAAGATTACCTTGGGGACAAGCACAGGTACGACACCCACTGTTTGTAGGTACGACACCCACTGTTTGTAGGTACGACACCCACTGTTTGTAGGTACGACACCCACTGTTTGTAGGTACGACACCCACTGTTTGTAGGTACGACACCCACTGTTTGTGGGTACGACACCCACTGTTTGTGGGTACGACACCCACTGTTTGTAGGGCTCATTTGTTGTCTGAATGGAACTCAGAGCCCAAAGCTAAATTAAGACTTTCATCAAAAATGAAAACGAGTTACTTATGTATACTTAAATGTTATATATATATATATATATATATATGTGTGTGTGTGTGTGTGTGTGTGTGTGTGAATGGATGGATTGATGGATGAAAGGATGGATATATTGATGGATGGATGGATGGATAGATGGATAGATATATTGATGAATGGATGGATACAATGATGGATGGATGGGTGGATGGAATGAAGGATGGATGAATGGATTGATGGATGGAAGGATAGATAGATAGATAGATAGATAGATAGATAGATAGATAGATAGATAGATAGATAGATAGATAGATAGATAGATAGATAGATAGATAGATAGATAGATAGATAGATAGATAGATAGATAGATAGATAGATAGATAGATAGACATATAGATAGATAGTAGATAGATAGCGTAAAACAGGATGAAAAGAAATATAGACAAGTGAGAAATAATGTCTTTAATTTGCAGAGTTATTGTCAATCGAATTTCTACAACGGATCTTTGGCAGAACCGACGACAGCCAGCCTCATGACTCGGACGCTTGAATTCGTAACGACATTTCAAAGTCAAACTCCCGGCAAGTAAATTTGTTGCTAAAAGTGTTGTCGTATTGATGTTGTTTGGAATGATCTTCATTGATCGTCACATTCTCTGCATGTCTTATTAAAGGTGGTCGAAATCTGGAGGGGGTGGGGCGGCGGGCGGGCGGGGGCCCACTATAGCGTGCTGGAAAAATTACGACCCATTGGGATTCTAATACTGCAACGCGCTATGGATTTTGTTCCGTCATTTACGACATATTACGACATCAGCTTTGGTTTCGATGAATCAGAAACTTAAAAAGAAATCTTTGAATCTACACAAGGCAGCTAAAGTCTTTTGTTCACGGTCGAGTGGAGTAGAAATGGTGAGTACTCACGGGGAGGAGGCGGCACTTTATTTTAACTCGCGGGCCACGCGTGGATTTGTAAATGTGACCGGCGAGCCTTTTTTTTCCAAGAGTGGTTGAATTGATTGCTTAGTGCCGGATTCACTCTGACTCACGGATTAAGCCCTCGGCCAGGCAGAACGTAAACCCACGGGGGCCTTAGGTTGCCCATGGTTGAGCAAGGGCTTTAGTGCATGATAGGTAAGCTGGCAAAATAAACCATTTGGTCACTATCTAACACACGTTGAAATAATCCTGCGAGTGTTTAGAGGAATAGTGAAGTGCAGACAAAATACTTCACATTGACGTCAATGAATTGAAAAGTTAGCTAACGGTACCATCAAACAATACACTCATAGCACATTGTCCATCGTATTCATCAAACAGTTAATTTTAGTTTATATTACTTTATAGTTTATATTACTTTAAAAAAATGTATATTAGGCCACAATGGTTTATATTAGTTTATATTACTTTATAGTTTATAATACATATAAAAAATGTATATATTTAGGCCACAATGGTTTTTATTAGTTTATATTTAACCGTAATTTATTTTCTTAGACTTAAATATTTCGATACGTTTTAGTATTGGATGATATCAAAGATTCTTTTCGTTTATTAATGTTTCTCTCCTAACTCATGTAACTTTAGTCGACGTGTGGATCGGTGCCAATGACATCGTTAGAGAAGGCACATTTGTATGGGCCTCTAATAACAGTACCATGTTACATACACTGTGGCCACCAGGTGAGCCAAACAATGGGACACAGGCTGAAGATTGCGTTAATATATATCATCAGTCTCATCATTTGAACGATGCTACATGCTTAGATCGAAATTACTTTTTATGCCAAATGGGTAAGTGTGATAATTGCGTATGTGGTTTCTTTTTCTTTTCGTTCTGTTTATTCGTTTGTTTGTTTACATGTTTACTTTATTCTATTGTCGATTACGAGTTTTGCTGATACCTAGAAGAGGACATAAATTCTACGGAATGCGTTTAATCGATATAATAGATTTTTCCCAATATTCCGGGACGGAAAAAAAATTAATTCTACGGATAAACATTTTTATGTATTTTAATAGTTTATAAAGCGCTTTAAGCCAGACTAGTCTATCCATAGTAGCCTAAATTAAGTTGCAGACGTAGGCACTCTGGTTTTAAATAGCTTCAATTAAATACAAATAGGCAGTATAACAACAGGCAATGCATCAAATCTGACACCGTACTGTTGTATAATGGGAGGGGGGGCTAAACTCTTTTGTTATATAATTAGTCGCAGGGGTGGTCCTAGGTGGTGATCATAGGGTGGTCCTAGGTGGTGATCATAGGGTGGTCCTAGGTGGTGATCATAGGGTGGTCCTAGGTGGTGATCATAGGGTGGTCCTAGGTGGTGATCATAGGGTGGTCCTAGGTGCTGATCATAGGGTGGTCCTAGGTGCTGATCATAGGGTGGCCCTAGGTGGTGATCATAGGGTGGTCCTAGGTGGTGATCATAGGGTGGTCCTAGGTGGTGATCATAGGGTGGTCCTAGGTGGTGATCATAGGGTGGTCCTAGGTGGTGATCATAGGGTGGTCCTAGGTGGTGATCATAGGGTGGTCCTATGTTGGTGATCATAGGGTGGTCCTAGGTGGTGATCATAGGGTGGTCCTAGGTGCTGATCATAGGGTGGCCCTAGGTGGTGATCATAGGGTGGCCCTAGGTGCTGATCATAGGGTGGTCCTAGGTGGTGATCATAGGGTGGTCCTAGGTGGTGATCATAGGGTGGTCCTAGGTGGTGATCATAGGGTGGTCCTAGGTGGTGATCATAGGGTGGTCCTATGTTGGTGATCATAGGGTGGTCCTAGGTGGTGATCATAGGGTGGTCCTATGTTGGTGATCATAGGGTGGTCCGTGGGGAGGTGATCATAGGGTGGTCCGTGGGGAGGTGATCATAGGGTGGTCCGTGGGGAGGTGATCATAGGGTGGTCCTAGGGGAGGTGATCATAGGGTGGTCCTAGGGGAGGTGATCATAGGGTGGTCCTAGGGGAGGTGATTATAGGGTGGTCCTATGGGAGGTGATCATAGGGTGGTCCTTGGGAGGTGATCATAGGGTGGTCCGTGGGGAGGTGATCATAGGGTTGTCTTGTGATAGTCCTGGAATGATCCTAAATTGGTCTTGAGGTAGTCATGTGTTGGTCACAGGGTGGTCATGCAATTTGTTATATAACTTTAAAACCGTGCCCGGGGGCGGGTAGGTTTTTTAGGAGGGAAAGGGGAGGGGGAGGGGGAGGGGGAGGGGAGGGGGAGGGGGTTAGTGACGGATGAATAGTACGTCATCGGTTGGTTTTCTTTGTTGTTATTTTTTATATAAAATAATGTTTAATTTACGATTTCAGATCCCTGCTATTTAGTGTTGCCTAACTCCTACTATGGGTTTGGCCAGTGTTTTAATTATTTCGACAGTCAACTAACCTGGGAAAATGCCAAAGTATGTATACCCGATCCAATAAAAAATTGAAATCTTAAAAAAATGTCCACTATAAAACTGAATTAATTGGTTTGTTGCAGCTTTTTTGATTTGCCTTAATAAAAAAATCTTGTCTACTGTTATTATTCAAGGTTTACCTTAATAGAAAAGCTTGTCTTTTGTTATTATTTATGATTTGCCTTAATACAGTGGCTTGTCAACTGTTATTATTTTTGTTGTATTGTTACTTTTATAACTAGTTAAGATATTGTTATCGCAATGAGCAGGTTCAAAAAAGTATTTTATTCTTTGTGTATGTCTTTGCTTTCAGGAGTTCTGCCTGAATATCAGTTCTTACTTGGCTGAACCGGAAACTTTTGAAATGTATCAACTAGTTAGTGACTATGTTGGCAATAAACCTGGTATTTAGCTACATTTTTGCTATTAGCGTTCATTAGCTAGGAAAAACAACGGTCAATTGATTTCATTGCTTTCATTTATTTCATAGGTTTCATTTATTTCATAGGTTTCATTTATTTCATAGGTTTCATTTATTTCATAGGTTTCATTTATTTCATAGGTTTCATTGACATGTATTTCAATTAAAAATAATTAAACACAATTAGATAATAAAATGAATGAAAAAAATTCATGCAGCCGCTGTTTCGTTTTCAATTTTCTTTTCAGCCTGGCTGGGTGCGAAATACACAGCTGACCAAGAAATATTCAGTTGGGTGGTCAGTCAAAATGCAGTGAATAGTACATTCGGAACTGGACCGTTCAATTCTAGGTTATGGATTCAAAGTGGCACAATGTACCTGAACGGATCCATTGAGGAAACGCGCGGATTCGTCTGTCAAACGGGTATAAGTTCTGGTCACATATAAGTTCAGGTCACATAAAAGTTCTGGTCACATATTAGTTCTGGTCACATATAAGTTCAGGTCACATAAAAGTTCTGGTCACATATTAGTTTTGGTCACATATAAGTTCTGGTCTTATATAAGTTTTGGTTACATATAAGTTCTGGTCACATATAAGTTCTGGTCACATATAAGTTCAGGTCACATATAAGTTCTGATCACATATACGTTCTGATCGCTTATAAGTTCTGGTCACATATAAGTTCTGGTCGCATATAAGTTCTGGCTACATATAAGTTCTGGTCACATATACGTTCTGGTCACATATAAGTTCAGGTCACATAATAGTTCTGGTCACATATAAGTTCTGGTCACATATTAGTTCTGGTCACATATAAGTTCTGGTCACATATAAGTTCTGGTCACATATACGTTCTGGTCGCATATAAGTTCTGGTCACATATAAGTTCTGGTCACATATATGTTCTGGTCACATATAAGTTCTGGTCACATATAAGTTCTGGTCACATATACGTTCTGGTCACATATAAGTTCTGGTCACATATAAATTCTGTTCACATATACGTTCTAGTCGCATATAAGTTCTGGTCGCATATACGTTCTGGTCGCATATAAGTTCTGGTCAATATAAGTTCTGGTCAAATATATTTTTAAATAATCATGACTACTTATCAATATTTTTTTATCAATTGTAATAAAAAAAAATTAAAATCTCCCTTAAAATCGTATACGGTCAATCGGGGTCAGATAAACTAAAGTTTCCCCTTTGGAGCCCAAACTATCGGGGTCAGATGAGCTAAAGTGTCCCCTTTGAAGCCCAAACTATCGGGGTAAGATGAACTAAAGTGTCCCCTTTGAAGACCAAACTATCGGGGTCAGATGAACTAAAGTGTCCCCTTTGAAGCCCAAGCTATAGGGGTCAGATAAACTAAAGTGTAGCCGTGTATGTAGCCCCAGAGTTTCTATTGGATTGTGGGCCTGCTACAATTCCCTGCCCCCTTTATTTCCCCTAAACAAATTGTCGGGTATTCGAACTCGATACCTTTAAGCTACCAGTAGACCACTCTACCACCCTGCCATCGCTTCCCCTACTTATCATATAGATAGATTATGGCATCTCCCGTGATCAGAACACAAGCAACAGTGCTGACGTGTTAAGGCACTGAGTGTCTGGAATTAGGTTTCAATACACAGACAGACATATGGGGTCCTCCTGAACAACGCATAATATGATTGGTGTATTGAACGTTTTGTAATTGAAGATAATCTCGCTAATAGCTTACATCTGAGCTGGCTCTACATTTGGGTCTAAACACTCAGTGGTCAGCTGTGAACTTGGGTCTAAACACTCAGTGGCAGCTCTACACTTGGGTCTAAACACTCAGTGGTCAGCTCTACTCTTGGGTCTAAACACTCAGTGGTCACCAAAAAGACAGGGGCCGGGGGTGTCAAAAAACTGGTCAATGCTGTTATTTCGTTATTTAAAAAAAATATTACAATAAATGATTTCACAGAAATTATGGGTTGCCTGGGGTCACTTTCTGTGCTCGGGCTCTATGCCGAATCACGCCGGCCCTGTACCATGCACCAATGTCTCGGTGCAGGCATTGTATATATATATATATATATATATATATATATATATATATATTCAATCTAATAATATAATAGCGAATTGGGTACTGCATTAAATCGAAAGTAAAGGATTAATACAACAGTATTCCAGTTTAAAATACAATCATGAAAAAAAAAATCGGATCTGCCCGAAACCAAAAAATAACCTAGCCTACCGATCAAGCCTAAGGGGATATAACTCTACGCAAAGGTTTAGCAGGGTACAGCTAGTATAATTTATATTCTTCCATTAATCCATTATCATTATATTAGAAGCAGAAAGTAGATTTGTGATGTTAACCAATTATCCACTTGACCAGTTGACCATACACTCATCATTAAAACTGTTTTTTTTTTTAATTGCATCATCTCTTCATTTATTTCAACAATTTTTTTCGTTCTTATATATTTTTTTTATAATTTCACTCTATCTCTCCATTTATCCAACAGCGGCTGTTGCCCCCAATGCCCAGACGTATGTGGCTGTATTGCCCAACTTGTATGAACTAAGTTCCAGAGAAATGAAACTCGTGGTCACCTCAAACTTCACATCTGTCATGTACTTAAAGTTTCAATTCTTACACTCCAAACAGACAAAGTTTACAACAAGATCCCCCCTAACACCAGATGGAGCTGTGACCTACCCTGTTTTTGAACTAATCCAAACAGGTAACCATATTATTTGTTTGATAACTTTTGCTTAAAAATGTATCACATTATAAATCAAAATTAATAAATTCCATAAAAATAATTGTTCTTCATTATTTTTTTCCCACGGAAAATGTGTCTCAGTTGTCGTCACGAGATATCGCAGTTAGTGTCAATAACCTATGAGATACCGCAGCTAGTGTCAATAACCTATGAGATACCGCAGCTAGTGTCAAGAATCCATGAGATCTCGCAGCTAGTGTCAATAGCCTATGAGATCTCGCAGCTAGTGTCAATAACCTATGAGATCTCGCAGCTAGTGTCAATAACCTACGAGATCTCGCAGGTAGTGACAATAACCTATGAGATCTCGCAGCTAGTGTCAATAATCTATGAGATCTCGCAGCTAAAGATTTACATTTGACTTCTTCGTTCATTTTATAATATCTAGTATAAACATGAATCATTACATTTATTATGTATAAACAGTGTTGAAATCATGTATATTGTAAAGACTCGTTTCTAGATGACTTCGATTTTCATGTATTGTTAATTACAATTGACGAAAAATCGCATTGTCAGTGCGAAAAATCGCATTTGAAGTACACATACTTTATTTTTTCGCACTTACAATGCGATTTTTTGTCAATTATAATAATTATCAAAATAATTATCAAAAATAAAATCTTTAGGGAAAATAGACCATGTGTTTGTTGAGGTCAACGCCACTCAACCGGTGACTGTTGTCCAGTACATAACTGACCAGTCATTGGACCAGGCCAGTGCTACCCTGCTCTACCCTGCACCGATCGACTCACCAGACGACCCGATGATGACGTCATACCTCCTGTTATCGACCTTGCCAGACAATAACGGTAACCCCCCAAATAGCGGTCAAATTTTTTCGTTAACATTTTTTTTTGGCTTCAATTGTTCCCCCTTTGCCCTTCACGTCTTTTCAAGTTTGTTAGCGACACAGATTTCTTAAAATTACTGCATGCATTAATTTATATTAAATATTTTACATTTGCTCTTGGCTTTTGTAAATACATCTACCGGTATTATCGTGTATCTATTATTTTTTTTTTGAGCTGACAGAAAATTAAAATGTATTTATTATTCACTTTGTCATCACGAACACATTTAAAAGACACGACATTCACACTGACGTCACTGTTCAACGATTCAACGGAGGTAACTCTACTCTTCGAAGTGGAAAACTCGTCAAGAGTTGTGTTCCTTGAAGACAAGCCCGTGAAAATAAGGTAAACTAAAACCGGCGACTAACTTTTTTTGGCTGGATTGGCGTTTACGGATTAATGAAAAGTATCCCTGACATTCTATTTATAGGCACACGTTTGTGGGCGTCATCGCTATAAATAGTCATTTATTTAGACATCAGAAAATTTCGACACGTGGTACAGGTTTTTAGGGACCTACAAAAAGAAACATTTTAGACGCCTTTGGCAAAGATATATATATATGACGGCTATAAGAAATTGTATATATGTGGGAACAGGGCGCTATGTTGGCATGACTGTCAGCTATTGTGGCATGACTGTCAGCAATGTTGGCATGACTGTCAGCTATGTTGGCATGACTGTCAGCTATGTTAGCCATGACTGTCAGCTATGTAGGAATGGCTGTGAGCTATGTAGGCATGACTGGCAGCTATGTTAGCCAAGACTGTCAGCTATGTAGGAATGGCTGTGAGCTATGTAGGCATGACTGTCAGCTATTTTGGCATGACTGTCAGCTATGTAGGCATGACTGTCAGCTATGTTAGCCATGACTGTGAGCTATGTTGCCATGACTATGAGCTATTTTGGCATGGACTTTTCATTTTCAGTTGATCCACTTTTTATTTGAACGTGTTTCATTTCATTCCCAGCCAGGTGGATAACATCACAACAAGCCTAGAGTCACAGTATGAAAGTTTTCAAATGAAAATGATAGAGAAACTAAATGGAAGTTACCTATATTCAACTCTACCTGTCAAAGTCCTTCTGACTACAACTACAGTAAGTGATACACTCGAAAATCATTATACTTCAAAGATGAATGTGTCATTGATACAATTATTGAAAAAAATATAAGGTTTTTACAGTCGATGTATTGGCCAAAGTAGATGTTAACTGGACGATTGTTATTTATTACTTTTATCTATGTTCAATATTATAGAGAACAGATAAATTACTTTTATTTATGTTCAATATTATAGAGAACAGGTAAATTACTTTTATCTAGGTTCTATATTATAGAGAACAGGTAAATTAATTTTATCTATGGTCAATATTATAGAGAACAGGTAAATTACTTTTATCTACGTTCAATATTATAGAGAACATGTAAATTACTTTTATGTATGTTCAATATTATAGAGAACAGGTAAATTACTTTTATCTATGGTCAATATTTTTGAGTACAGGTAAGTGGACAGTCCTGGGCAAACATAAACAGTAGTTGGGCAAAACTACTGGACTTCAAGGTCCGGGGATATTTGGTGTTTAATACGGAAACAAAAAAAATACATTGTGATTATCTCTGTACAAATACTCCGGCCTACTCTACAGACAGGGAATTCCCATAGAGCAGCGCAATGCGCAATGTATTATTATTAACGTTCTGAAAGGGGGTGTGACCTTGTGACGTAGCAGTTGCTGTGGTGATGCGGCCGGAAGTGAAGAACAATGGCCGTTGAAGTTGTAGCTGAATTTAAATAGTTGCTGACTGTTGGTTTATTTGGTCCACACTTCTTTTTGCCATTGATGAGAGCTTACGTTAGTATTTTATTTCGCTTGCTAGTTTGTTGCAATGTTCAAAACCAGAACATACATATGTATTACTGTTTTCGTAGTTTGTTACAAAGCTCGAAATTTGATGCGAAACCTAAAAAAATTATTGTTTTTATCAAAATTAATTCAAGTCCGTAATCTTTTTTTTGTGATAT
Source organism: Bulinus truncatus (assembly GCA_021962125.1). Lineage (NCBI taxonomy): Eukaryota > Metazoa > Mollusca > Gastropoda > Planorbidae > Bulinus > Bulinus truncatus. Next base: position 21,507 of record JAGDYQ010000024.1, read on the forward strand.
ACAGAATGAGTCTGACTCTATACTAGATGAGTTACTGCCCCTGTCACACATGGGCAAAGAATATTTTTCCTTCGCTCCACATCTATCCTATTTAAAGCACCAAAGGACTGTAGTCAAATTTCAACCACTATACGACTGGACTCATATAAATTCGGTCAGTGATATTATTTGGCAGACTGTTTACAGTGGATTCCGCTTAATTGGGACACCGCTTAATTGGGACAGCCGCTTATTTGGGACAAATCTCAAAGAAACCAAACCAAGAAGCCAATAGAAAAATGTATTTTTAATTGGGACAGCCGCTTAATCGGGAAAAAAAAAGCCTCGGTCCCGATGTGTCCCAATTAAGCGGAATCGACTGTACATGAAAATGTGAAATATTTGTTGATAAAATATTTGGCTACAAAAATAAAAACCAGTTAGAAATGTGTCACATAAAAGTAAGATTATATATCAATAGGTTTCATTTTGACACAAATATACTTTAAACTGAACTCAGATTTCTCATGAAAATAAAAGCATCGTCATTGAAAATGCAACAACCACCCATGAAATATCGTTAGACAGTGGCGAGCTGAACTACATAGTCGGGAATGAAAGTTTTATAGCATATCTGTTCTACTCCGGCATGGCAGGTGAACATTTCCTTCTCTTTTAGTTCACGTTAGATGGCATAAGCTTTTCTTATAGATCATATTAAATGACATTAGCTTTTCTTATTGATCATGTTAAATGACATTAGCTTTTCTTATTGATCATGTTAAATGACATTAGCTTTTCTTATAGATCATGTTAAATGACATTAGCTTTTCTTATTGATCATGTTAAATGACATTAGCTTTTTTATAGATCATGTTAAATGACATTAGCTTTTCTTATAGATCATGTTAAATGACATTAGCTTTTCTTATTGATCATGTTAAATGACATTAGCTTTTCTTATAGATCATGTTAAATGACATTAGCTTTTCTTATAGATCATGTTAAATGACATTAGCTTTTTTATAGATCATGTTAAATGACATTAGCTTTTCTTATAGATCATGTTAAATGACATAAGCTTTTCTTATAGATCATGTTAAATGACATAAGCTTTTCTTATAGATCATGTTAAATGACATTAGCTTTTCTTATAGATCATGTTAAATGACATATGCTTTTCTTATAGATCATGTTAAATGACATTAGCTTTTCTTATAGATCATGTTAAATGACATTAGCTTTTCTTATAGATCATGTTAAATGACATTAGCTTTTCTTATAGATCATGTTAAATGACATTAGCTTTTCTTATAGATCATGTTAAATGACATAAGCTTTTCTTTTAGTTTATCAAAAATGACATTAGCTTCTCTTTTAAAACTTATTAAATGGCATGTTCTTTTCTTTTGGTTCTTATTAAAAGACGTTAGCTTACCTTTTAGTACATATGAAATGACTTTAGCTTCCCTATTGTGTTCATTTCAGTGGTGTTTTGATATTCTCTTAGCTAAAACTGCTATTTGTTTGTTTTTTGTTGTTTTTTTTTATTATTTTATTTTAAGCTATTGGCCTACAAAATATTCCTAAGGATTTGATTTTTATGCGCTACCCAGGTAAACATCAACATGTCTGTGTGACGACACTGCTACCATCAAGTCTGTGGAGAGATGAGTATCAATTTTTTAAAGCTGGTGACAGACTCACCCTGACAGTATACGTTATAGTTGATGTCAATATGACACATGACATTGAAGTCAATGGCATTAAAGAATCGTGGTCGTGTGATACAATTCCCGGTAATTGACTGGTTGGTTAAGAATATATTAAGTATTTATTTAGTATATATTAAGTATATATTTAGTATATATTTAGTATTTATTTAGTATTTCTTAAGTTCCACAAGAATAAATATTAAGGAATGGTTCTTGCTTCAAAGTTAGTCTGAATATGAAAAAAAAAATTTGTTTCCCTTAAACTCATAATGGTTCGGGTGCAGGTGAAGTGTAGAGTTCGTCTATTTCAGTCGGTCGTCACATCTACTGAAAGGGGGTGGGGGGTGGTTGGCACAACTGCCAGCTTGTCTTTAATTTCCCCCCAACATATGTCAGGTAGCCATTGAAACAGAGTGGACTAATAGCGTGCTCTGATAATGCCGTTGCATTACTGGTTCAATGGTTCCATTCCACCCACCCAAAGTTCCACCACTGGGCTGCAATGAATGACTAAAGTCTTAATTGTGTTACATGCCTGTCGGTGTTCTCTGCATAAGATTGAAAAAATATAGGCCTGTGTTTTATCTATTGTGGTCATTTTATTTTCAATACGTTTGTGTTTTATCTATTGTGGTCATTTTATTTTCAATACGTTTGTATTTTATCTATGGTGGTCATTTTATTTTCAATACGTTTGTGTTTTATCTATTGTGGTCATTTTATTTTCAATACGTTTGTGTTTTATCTATTGTGGTCATTTTATTTTCAATACGTTTGTATTTTATCTATGGTGGTCATTTTATTTTCAATACGTTTGTGTTTTATCTATTGTGGTCATTTTATTTTCAATACGTTTGTGTTTTATCTATTGTGGTCATTTTTTTTCAATACGTTTGTGTTTATCTATTGTGGTCATTTTATTTTCAATACGTTTGTGTTTTATCTATTGTGGTCATTTTATTTTCAATACGTTTGTGTTTATCTATTGTGGTCATTTTATTTTCAATACGTTTCTGTTTTATCTATTGTGGTCATTTTATTTTCAATACGTTTGTGTTTTTCCATGTCATCGTAGGTACCTCATATTCAGGCTGTAACAAGACCTTACCCAAGTATGTCACTTACTTACGTCTGCAACTAGCAAACAGGCAAGGACCATTTGGAGCTTATATGGTGGGGTCAACTAAGAGGTCAACATTTTGCAATCCGCTGGGCATCAGGGATGATGTCAACACGTCTGTAAGTGTGTCATTTGTCCTGAAAATAAGACAGGTCAGATCTATTGATTTCTGATTCGCATTTCACTTGTAAACCGTTTATATTGTTTCCTGTTTCGTGTACAGCGCTTAGGCAATATGATATGGTGTGATATGTATGACTTGTATGATGTGTTTGATATGTTTGATATGTTTGATTTGTATGATGTGTTTGATATGTATGTTTTGTATGATGTGTTTGATATGTTTGATATGTTTGATATGTATGATTTGTATGATGTGTTTGATATGTTTGATATGTTTGATATGTATGAGTTGTATGATGTGTTTGATATGTTTGATATGTATGATTTGTATGATGTGTTTGATATGTATGTTTTGTATGATGTGTTTGATATGTTTGATATGTTTGATATGTATGATTTGTATGATGTGTTTGATATGTTTGATATGTTTGATATGTATGATTTGTTTGATATGTTTGATATGTTTCTCGTTTATTTATTTCTGTTTTCACTTGTCATTACATGTGTCATTACATGTGTCATTACATGTGTCATTACATGTGTCATTCAGATCCCTGTCATTGTTTACAGTTTGACCATGACGTGTACAGGGTGCTCCGGCAAGATAAACACACCCGTTCCCTTTACGACGACAGCTGCAAGATGTACCCATGCAAAGTGACCACATCAGTGAAATTTCAAGCCGTATCAGGGGTGACCTCAGATGTCTCTTGGATAACAGCGGCCAACATAAGTCAAAAGATACCCAAGCTGCAGACCAGGGAAGAACTCGTCAAATTCCTCAAAGTGGAGAACCGGAACCTGTCATCTTTCAGAAGAGGTTCGACCAGCATCCCGGACATAAGACAGTCTTCGCACATCCTGGGCGCAACTGGCATCGGGTTTTTGTCATTTGTGTTTTTCATGCTGACATTTATTGACATCGTTAATCTCATACATTACTTCATGTCATTGTTGAGTCGAAATAACTAAGAGTTGATTTGTCTGGAATATTCAGACAGAGCTCTTTATTCAGACATAACTCTTTATTCTGACAGAGCTCTTTATTCAGACAGAACTCTTTATGTCTCATAAATAAACTGATACAGCCATAGACTGTTTCACTTTTTACTTAGATGTAAGCCGCCTGTTTATAAATTCTACACTTTTCTTATCAAATTGAATTTAGATTTGAATATTGTAAGATCTTTTTTTTTTTTAAATAAGTAATTTTCACACTTTTTATATAGTTGTATATATTTTCAATATATTTTTGTTGAATAAATCAGTTGCTCTCAACCTGTGATTAGTGACCCAGTGGTCTGCATAAACATTTGACGTCGATTGCTAAAATAATGAGCAGAAACTGTTTCGATAAAAGAGTTAGACTAAGCTGCACGTTATAGAGTTCCACCAACAATTTATGCGTAATTGTTGAGTCTCTGTGTATGCTCACGTAGGGGCGTGCATGTGTTCAGCTCCATTACTCAGACCGTTCAATAGTACTTGAATGTTTGCATTTTTATTAATCTACTTAGGAGTTGGAAGTGTTCTGTTCTGATTCAGATGAATTCTATAATTCATCTGCCCAAATGAGCCCTTAGGCCAGAGCCTAGGTAGCTATTGTGGCTAGAGGCGTAGGTAGCTATTGTGGACAGAGCCTAAGTAGCTATTGTGGCTAGAGGCGTAGGTAGCTATTGTGGCTAGAGGCGTAGGTAGCTATTGTGGCCAGGGCCTAGGTAGCTATTGTGGCTAGAGGCGTAGGTAGCTATTGTGGCTCCCTGCGTGAGTTACATTTATCGGCGCCCTTCTACCAGTATGATAAGTGTAAAAACATTTAACTGCGGTCCTTCCCATTCCTTCATACCCTCCACCACGGAGTCACGTGATCCTTGACCAATCACTTACACGCTCTACCGGTCATGGCCCCGTCACCAAAGCACGCTTGACCTTACAAAACAAACAGATCACGTCGACAGGCAGGCACACTAACGTAATACCAAAGGTGGGGGGGGGGGGGGGGTAATACGGACAACAAATTAAGGGGTGATAACTCGAGATAATACGAATTCACATATTTTTTTTTCCATAGCTGATCAATTTATTTATTGGAAGTATTCAGAAATCATGTATGAGAATTGAATGTTCATGAAAGAAATTTGCGGTTTGATAGAACGTTAGCCAACGACAAATGCTCTCTATTCATTTATGTAAATAAGGATAGATACATAATTAGATTTTTTATAGAAATTATTTATACGCGTTTTTTGTGTCACGTCTTAATATTAAAGATCTAAACCAACCCAAACAATGAAATAATATCACTTGGGGAATGAAGAAAAACACAATTTCTACTCCAGCCATTTTCTGTGGTAGGCTACCGAATACTGTAAAATTAATGAGTCGACCGCATCGAATGCCCCCAGAATATTATCCGTTTGTCAAGAGGAAGAGAAAAAATAATAAATAGAACGGTCGCAGTTGGATTTGTTAGATATGTGACTAATCTGGACCTGTTTTGTTAATTGTGACTAATCTGGACCTGTTTTGTTATTTGTGACTAATCTGGACCTGTTTTGTTATTTGTGACTAATCTGGACCTGTTTTGTTATTTGTGACTTATCTGGACCTGTTCTGTTATTTGTGACTAATCTGGACCTGTTCTGTTATTTGTGACTAATCTGAACTTTTATTGTTATTTGTGACTAATCTGGACCTGTTTTGTAATGTGTGACTAATCTGAACTTTTATTGTTATTTGTGACTAATCTGAACTTGTTTGTAGATTCATCAATGTAAACAAATGTTCAAGACAACCTGTTGTTATTTTTGTTTCATTTTTATTATTATCTTTAACTATAACAATACTATTACTTGAATTACTCGTACAATCAATCCTATTTATTATTTCATTTACAAAATAAAAAGAACGCCAAAAAATCTATCACGAAATCAGCTTTTTAAAAGTTTCATTTTTTTTTGTTCATTTTCAGTGCTCGATTTAAGAAAAAACCAGTGCCGGGGATGAACAAAAATTTCTGCAGACCCGGGGATAAATGTCTATGATTTCATCCCCGGCAGGGATATATTAGCTAAAGCATAGCCGGGGATGACAGTTCTCAGTGCCGGGGATATCCCCGGCATCCCCAACGGTAAATCGAGCCCTGATCATTTTACAAAGTGTTTTAACTCTTTATCCTGTGTGTTAATTGCCTGTTGTCTGTTTGTATAGTTTTTGTACTTTTTTGAAATTTTTTTGTAACAGCTGATCTGTTTTTTTTTATGATATTAAAGTTTTGTTTACATTCATAATGAAAAGCCGATACTACTTTTTTAATTGGATCTTTACGTTTGAAATCATTTTACTTTCCCCGGTAGTTTTTCTCCAATAATAAAATCTTGTAAACTGAATGTATTCTTCTTATGTCATTGAGCTGGTGTGGTATTGTGCTAAGTCAAGCTGTTATATTTGATGTTGTTGTTTTTGTGGTTCAAAATAAATTCTAGTAACACGTTATCAATGTCATGGAATATAGATAGATAGATAGATAGACCGATAGATAGATAGATAGATAGATAGATAGATAGATAGATAGACCGATAGATAGATAGATAGATAGATAGATAGATAGATAGATAGATAGATAGATAGATAGATAGACCGATAGATAGATAGATAGATAGATAGATAGATAGATAGATAGATAGATAGATAGACCGATAGATAGATAGATAGATAGATAGATAGATAGATAGATAGATAGATAGATAGATAGATAGATAGATAGATAGATAGATAGATAGATAGATAGATAGATAGATAGATAAATAGATAGATAGATAGATAGATAGATAGATAGATAGATAGATAGATAGATAGATAGATAGATAGATAGATAGATAGATAGATAGATAGATAGATAGATAGATAGATAGATAGATAGATAGATAGATAGATAGATAATCTGAAGTCCTTACAGAGATCCCGCAGCCTGTGTAAAATATCCTGCGGTTCTGTTGGAGCTCCCAAAAGAAGGAGTTATTGTTTCACATGGCCCCCCCTCCCCACTTTCCATTATTTATCTTGGCGGCCCCCATATGTTTGACGACACTGTTTTAGCCTTCACATATAGAGCACATTACTTGATCTAATTGTGTTGTAGAGTGACCTGGATGACCTTTAAAATACAACTTGAAATAAGACAGTTGGTTTTAATATTTAATAACCTGGCAGTGTTCTAGTGACTCACCATTAGACAATGTGATATTCAGAGTTTGAACGTGCCATTGTGTTAAACCTGATGTCATTGTGTTAAACCCGACGCAGGCTTAACATTCGCCTGATATCAAAAAACCTAAACAATGGATGAATGTTGGAAATGTGTCGATGCAGTAAACGTAAATTAGTAAAAGTTCCCTTAAGCCCCTGGGGAGGGGGGGGGAATCATCTGGGGGCAGATGAACTGTAGAATTCCTCGGATCATAAAGCACTACTACCAGCCGTTTATATTCCCTCAACTTAAAGTCAGGTACCCATTGGGTGAACTTGGGGGACTTACACCAGGACCTATAAAAATTCCATGGTTCTGACTGAGGTTCAGGCCCGTATCGTGCGGGGAGGCCTGGTGGGCCGCCCCCCCCCCTGCGTTTTATCTGACCCCCCCCCACTCTACTTGTTTGCTCTACTTAGTAACATTTATTTCCTGGCCTTCCCCCCCTCCCCCCCGTTTTTGGCCTGGCACCTGCTGCAGAATTTTCACGCTACGGGGCAGCTGAGGTTTGAACCCAGGACTCTCCTGTTGAGCTCAGTGCGCATGACACATTTTTTTCATTTCCTTCTTTTAATATACCGACACAAATATTTTTTTTTACCTGAAATTGTATTCACATGTGCTAATTACCTAATCAGTGAACAAGACATCGATAATGCCAATTGTGACAGATCGATTGTTAAGAGATAATAAGAGAGCCTGCGCTGTACGCTGAATGAAATGATACAAAATAAATGAAGTATTGTTTTGTTAGCCAGACAGACAATGTTCAGATTGAAGACTTACTTTATTAAATAGATCGTTTGTAGAATGAAAACTCGTTGAAGGGATGGGACATAGAATATACCCAGAGCCTATGTTGTCTTTAGTTGCATGTAAATGTACAGTAGGTGTTGAAGCCGCTACATTGCTACACTGCTATCTATATTTTTTAACATCGAAAATTGCGTGTGCTACAGTTTAATGTAAAATAAACTGTGTTAATTCTATCTGTTAGGAATTTGAAAAACTGAGTGTGTTACTGAGTTGGGTTTTTTTTAGGTTTCATTAATTTCTTTTTTAAAAAAATTAGTTATCTGGAGGAAAGTAATTAAATATAAATGTCTAATGTTAATGAAAACCATAATTACAATTAATCAAGTAATAATAAAATGTGACTTTTTATCTAAGATAATTGACTTGACTTACTGTTGTTTTTTTTAAAAATCTTGTATCGGCAAATGAAATCGAACCTGCATTTTAAGGAAAGCGATTGAAACATTGTCATTAGGTGAAACCTGTTAACAATGAAGTACGTGTTAATGTTAACATTGTATGAGGTTGTATCGGTTTTAGGTGAGTATTGCTAACGTTCAAACTGTTCTTAAAAAGGAATCAACTATACTTAAAACAACTAGTTTTAATTAATTATTTATATGATACACTTTAGCATAAGTGTGGGGACCGGTGGTCGAGTGGTGCAGATACTCGAATGTCGACCGTAGAGTCCTGGGTTCGATCCTCGGTAACAACCATGGAATTTTTCCAGGTGAAATTTGGTGCAAAGTCGTCCCACAAGTCAACCCAGCTTTAAAATGGGTACCTGACTTTAAGTTGGGGAAGTAAAGGCGGCTGGGCGTTGTGCTAACCACACAATCCCTTCAAATGCTGAGGTTATAGAAACAGATGAATTCTAAACTTCATATGCCTCAAATGAGCCGTTAAGGGTTAAAGGGAACTTTACTTTTTTAGTATAAGTAAGGTCCCCTGGATCCCTTAAGACCTTAGGGTCAGGTGGAGTGTAGGATTCATCTGTTTTAAAGGTGTGAGGTTACCACAACGCCCTGCCGTATTTACCTCCCCCCCCCCAAACCCATTTTAAGTCGGATGCCATGGAGGGGGCTTTGAACCGGACCTGGCCTAAACAATGTTTCTCATTGAAATAATCTTATTGCTTTATTTCTCTTTTTTTTTTAACAAAAATATAAAGCAGGAAAAACCTTAGACCCCTGTCTAGACAAGAACGAGCCTACTGCGGCTTTGTTGTATGGTAAATGTGTTCAGCTGGTCACAGACTTGAATTTAACATGGTCTAACGCCCAGGTAACACAGTCACCAGATTATGACAACCAATGTTATTTTTATTTCATCTTAATACAACAGAAATGAGATTTTAATTGGATATTTAATTACTACTAAGCAGCAAGGGTGTAACTAGAGGTAGGAGGGTAGAGGGGCGTGGGTCACCCCCGGGCGGCGCTGCCTTAGATGCAAGTAGTGGGGTGCGGGGGGGGTGGTGGTACAATTCACACTTCAGTGTTCAATAACACGGGAATGAAGGGTGCAATGATATCTCCCATTGTTTGAAGGCTTATTGGGTAACTTACATAGGCTGTGAGGTAACTTTCATAGTCTGTGATGTAACTTACACAGGCTGTGAGGTAACTTACATAGTCTGTGATGTAACTTACACAGGCTGTGAGGTAACTTACACAGGCTGTGAGGTAACTTACAAAGTCTGGGATGTAACTTACACAGGCTGTGAGGTAACTTACACAGGCTGTGAGGTAACTTACATAGGCTGTGAGGTAACTTACACAGGCTGTGAGGTAACTTACATAGGCTGTGAGGTAACTTACATAGTCTGTGATGTAACTTACACAGGCTGTGAGGTAACTTACATAGGCTGTGAGGTAACTTACATAGGCTGTGAGGTAACTTACACAGGCTGTGAGGTAACTTACATAGGCTGTGAGGTAACTTACATAGGCTGTGAGGTAACTTACATAGTCTGTGATGTAACTTACACAGGCTGTGAGGTAACTTACACAGGCTGTGAGGTAACTTACATAGTCTGTGATGTAACTTACACAGGCTGTGAGGTAACTTACATAGGCTGTGAGGTAACTTACATAGTCTGTGATGTAACTTACACAGGCTGTGAGGTAACTTACACAGGCTGTGAGGTAACTTACATAGTCTGTGATGTAACTTACACAGGCTGTGAGGTAACTTACATAGGCTGTGAGGTAACTTACATAGTCTGTGATGTAACTTACACAGGCTGTGAGGTAACTTACATAGTCTGTGATGTAACTTACACAGGCTGTGAGGTAACTTACATAGGCTGTGAGGTAACTTACACAGGCTGTGAGGTAACTTACATAGGCTGTGAGGTAACCTACACAGGCTGTGAGGTAACTTACATACACTGCGTGGTAGCTTACACAGGCTGTGGAGCAACTTGGCAGTATATATGTGTATTAAACGTGAGTGCGCATGCTCGATGACCCATTTACTCTAGATACACCTCTGCTATGTAGGTGTACCGAGAGCGTAGTGTACTGTTCAGTTAATGAGTCGATATGGTCGTTACTAAAATGTTAAAATGTAGTGGTCTCACAACCATATCTATCTACCGATCTGTCTATCTTTGTATATCAGTATCCGTTATCTGTCTATGTGTAACTCTATGTGTATATCTATGGATCTATCTGTGTGTCTATCTGTGTGTATTATTTTTCCGTCTGTGTATATCTTTTTATGTCTCTATTTTGATACCTTTTGTTTTAGGCTGTATCTATTGGACTATATATTTAACAATCTATCGTGTGTATCTATCTATGCAGGACCGTTCTATTTGATAGGTAAACTAGACCCCCGCACCCTCTGTTTCCGGTCTGTTTCCGGTATTATTTCTTATCAAATATGACTTTATCGGGGCTACTGAGATATATCTCCAAAAGGACATCTAAATGACCTAAGAAAGTATTACTCAGGGCTACTAAAGACCTAAATCCGGCTCTATAACTATGTATCTTTAGAGTCTTCTGTATCTCTATATTTGTCTCTTCTTTAATCAATAATCAAAATTAATTCAGTGTCATCCAGTCTTTAGCAGTAAAAAAAGAAAGAATCCAAGTTGTTTGTTTTGAAATCTTATCATTGATTTTTTTTTTGTCGTCTGCTGACTAAGCCTTAATTGATTAGCGCCCTTAGATTGAACTGTTAGGGTTACTGTCAATCAAACTTTTACAACGGAACTCTGGCAGAACCGTTGACAGACTCTGACATGAATGCGACCATTGAATTTGTGATGAACAGGACACATCCACGTTTGACTAATTGGATCTTTAGAGGTGATTTGTGTATTCATTGTTACAGTGTTGGATTAATTGTTACAGTTCTTTTATTCATTGTTACAGTGTTGGTATTCATTGTTACAGTGTTTGGATTAATTGTTACAATTCTTTTATTCATTGTTACAGTGTTTGTATTAATTGTAACAGTGTTTGGATTAATTGTTACAGTTCTTTATTCATTGTTACAGTGTTTGTATTCAGTGTTACAGTGTTTGGATTAATGAAATTTTCATGTTGTTTGTATTCATTGTTACAGTGTTTGGATTAATTGTTACAGTGTTTGGATTAATTGTTACAGTTCTTTTATTCATTGTTACAGTGTTTGGATTAATTGTTACAGTGTTTGGATTAATTGTTACAGTTCTTTTATTCATTGTTACAGTGTTTGTATTCAGTGTTACAGTGTTTGGATTAATTGTTACAGTTCTTTTATTCATTGTTACAGTGTTTGTATTAATTGTTACAGTGTTTGGATTAATTGTTACAGTTCTTTATTCATTGTTACAGTGTTTGTATTCAGTGTTACAGTGTTTGGATTAATTGTTACAGTTCTTTTATTCATTGTTACAGTTCTTTTATTCATTGTTACCGTATTTGTATTCAGTGTTTGTGTCCAGTATTTGTTTTCAGTGTTACAGTGTTTGTATTCAGTGTTTGTATTCAGTGTTTGTATTCAGTGTTTGTTTTCAGTGTTACAGTGTTTGTATTCAGTGTTACAGTGTTTGTATTCAGTGTTTGTATCCAGTATTTGTATTCATTGTTTGTATTCAGTGTTTGTATCCAGTATTTGTATTCAGTGTTTGTATTCAGTGTTTGTTTTCAGTGTTACAGTGTTTGTATTCAGTGTTACAGTGTTTGTATTCAGTGTTTGTATCCAGTATTTGTATTCAGTGTTTGTATCCAGTATTTGTATTCAGTGTTTGTATTCAGTGTTTGTATCCAGTATTTGTATTCAGTGTTTGTATTCAGTGTTTGTATTCAGTGTTTGTATTCAGTGTTTGTATTCAGTGTTTGTATTCAGTGTTTGTATTCAATGTTTGTATTAAGTGTTTGTATTCAGTGTTTGTATTCAGTGTTTGTATTCAGTGTTTGTATTCAGTGTTTGTATTCAGTGTTTGAATTCAGTGTTTGTATTCAATGTTTGTATTAAGTGTTTGTATTCAGTGTTTGTATTCAGTGTTTGTATCGAGTATCTGTATTCAGTGTTTGTTTTCAGTGTTACAGTGTTTGTATTCAGTGTTACAGTGTTTGTATTCAGTGTTTGTATCAAGTATTTGTATTCAGTGTTTGTATCCAGTATTTGTATTCAGTGTTTGTATTCAGTGTTTGTATCCAGTATTTGTATTCAGTGTTTGTATTCAGTGTTTGTATCCAGTATTTGTATTCAGTGTTTGTATTCAGTGTTTGTATTCAGTGTTACAGGGTTTGTATTCAGTGTTTGAATTCAGTGTTTGTATTCAATGTTTGTATTAAGTGTTTGTATTCAGTGTTTGTATTCAGTGTTTGTATCGAGTATCTGTATTCAGTATTGTATTCAGTGTTACCGTGTTTGTATTCAGTGTTACAGTGTTTGTATTCAGTGTTTGTATTCAGTGTTACCGTGTTTGTATTCAGTGTTACAGTGTTTACTGCTAAAATTCACTTATAACGGTTAGTTACATTTTAACATGAAATACTTAAAATACTTTGAGTACATTGTAAAATTTCATTGGTTGAGTACTTTTATCAGGCGGTTACAATCTTCCAAGTACATCTAAAAATTATTTTTAGTACATTCATTAAATCAATTGAAGAGACCGCAAATAAGCTTTACAACTTAGTCAAATCGGTTTTAGGTAAATTCTTTTAACTAACTGTTAGCATACTGCGAGGTTACAATGTTAAATATGTTTCAGAAAATTATTACATTATTTTGAGTATACTTCTAAATTACATTGATAATAATTTAGTTCCATTGCATACATTATTGCATTCGTTGTAATAATCTGTTAAAATACTTTGTCAAATCAATTTTAGTTCACTGTTAAATGTCATCTGTTTATCATTTCTTTAAATTAGTTTAATGACACTGTCATATGTAAATGTTGTATAATAAGATTGCCACGATACAGTTAACTTCCTTAATAGCGGGTAGGTTTATTGGGGGGTGCTTGCGTTAGTGCACTGGTCAGTAAGTGTAAGTCTTTGATTAGCCACTGGCTGGTGCACATCGAGAATTTTCTGAAATGTTCATGTTGTTTTATTTTTCTCCAAATATTTATTTATTTTCGAATTTATCAACATCGTTATTTGTATTTTAACATAGTGCACATTGTATAAACACCTTAACATAGTGCACATTGTATAAACACGTCAACATAGTGCACATTGTATAAACACCTTAACATAGTGCACATTGTATAAACACGTCAACATTGTGCACATTGTATAAACACCTTAACGTAGTGCACATTGTATAAACACGTCAACATTGTGCACATTGTATAAACACCTTAACGTAGTGCACATTGTATAAACACCTTAACGTAGTGCACATTGTATAAACACGTCAACATTGCGCACATTGTATAAACACCTTAACATAGTGCACATTGTATAAACACGTCAACATTGTGCACATTGTATAAACACCTTAACTTAGTGCACATTGTATAAACACCTTAATGTAGTGCACATTGTATAAATACCTTAACGTAGTGCACATTGTATAAACACTGATGATTTAATACTTATACTGTGGATCGGCGCCAATGACATTGCTCAAGAAGGGCGCTTTGTCTGGGCGTCTGATAACAGCACGATGAACTCGACACTGTGGGATAAAGGTGAACCAAACAACTTTCTACGGTGGTCAAACACTGTCCCCAACGTAACGCTCTCTGATGAGGACTGTGTCGAGATAGATCTGATATTTAACAGCCTGAACGACGTGTCCTGTTCGCAACGTTATATCTTCGCATGCCAAATGGGTAATTATAGTACAGAGCAGGTTTATAACAGTAGAGAGCAGGTTAATAACAGTAGAGAGCAGGTTTATAACAGCAGAGAGCAGGTTTATAACAGCAGAGAGCAGGTTTATAACAGTAGAGAGCAGGTTTATAACAGTAGAGAGCAGGTTTATAACAGTAGAGAGCAGGTTTATAACAGTAGAGAGCATATTTATATAAATAACAATAGTAGATTTGTAATAATAGAGGGTAGCTTTATCTATAATACAAATTTTACATCATATGTTCCGGTTTCCGTCTGTCATCGCTACTTCCGTCTGTCATCGCGACTTCCGTCTGTCATCGCGACTTCCGTCTGTCATCCAACATGGCGGCATAAACAATTCATCCAAGATGGCGGCATAGACAATTCAAAGATGGCAGAAACATTTACTGTTTTCTTCTTAACATGCATAATCCGGCTACCAACTGGCCAGCCGAGTAAGAATAGTCTCCTACATGGCTGCCAGAATTGACATTGGACCAGCCATATGTTTAGTGCCGAGGTGACAAAACACCGTACACTAACATACGGCAGGTAAGATCATGAATGCCAATTAGCAATCACAATGTAATACTGTTTTCGACCGCCTCAATCATTACCAATGGGCAAGAAGCGATCTTAGGAGAAGAAACACAAAATCATGCCAAATATTTTGTAATACTCTCCGAACAAATTTTAATACTAACTAACCCATTTATGATGGGGGCTTCACACAGAGGGTGTATGGAGGGGGCCCAGTTTGAGGAGGGCCCTCAAAATATTTTTTAAACTAAATATTAAGTACATTATCTCATGTCAAAATGTAGTGGCTCCCGAAGATGCCTAAAATCCCTTGGTTCGGCATTGGCTTCACAGAACTATAATGTTGAAAGCTTTGATATGTCTTTCTTTTTTAAGAGGCCTAATGTTTTCTGCGTCTGCGGCCTCAACTGCATTGATGGAATACTATGTTTTTAATTGAAGGTCAGCTAAAGCTACACAACGATTCTTTCTTCTCGGGACCAAGCTTGAGAAGCGTCAAAAAATTATCTCATGCCAAAATGCAGGGGCAGCCCCCAAAGAGGCCAAGCCACCGGGCCCGTAAATCCCTAGGTTCTGCACTGCCGGGTCGGCAATTTTTCTTAGTTAATTGTACTATGCTACAATGTAAAACAGTAAATAAACCACCTGTTAAACATGTAGCGTTTTGCTTAACACAAGCACTCACTCACGTCTCTCTTTTTTTTTTAAATACGCCATGTTGAACGTCATAAAACATTAAATGAATAACTGTTTGGAAAGGAGTCCATTAAAATATTATGAAGGAATATGATTTTAAGAGTTGTTGTTATGTTTACCCATAGTGAGGATTATTTTTTTTGGGAGGAACTATTTAACATATGAATTTTATTTGATGTATCATTAGGTGTCCCTATTCTCAAATGTATTTTGGCTACAATAACCTGTTCATGTCCTTGGGGCCACTGCAAGTATATAGACCAGAGATGAGCGGACAGCGGACGCGTCCGCTTGCGGACGCAGATCCGCAGACTTTTCCGAATCAGCGGACTGACAGCGGATGCTTCATATGGTTAAGTTGCGGACTCGCGGACTGACGCGGATCTTCTTTAGCGTTACCATAAAAAATTTCAAGTCATTTAAACAGATAAATTTCAGCAATGCGGACGCGCGGACTGACTGCGGACCAATGTTGTAA
>JAGDYQ010000024.1:42500-107575 GCA_021962125.1 Bulinus truncatus
TGTCTGTTTTGTTTTATTTTATCTGTGTGTAATGTCTGTCTACTTTTATTGTATCTGTGTGTAATGTCTGTCTTCTTTTATTTTATCTGTGTGTATCGTCGCCAAGATACGCCTCTGTATGACTTGGTTTACGATGGTATTTCATAACGACGTACATAATAACTTGCATTGACTGGCAGTTACATCCCTTGATCTAGCTTCATGTCTATTTACAACACTTTGTCTATTTCTATAACCTATATATCTATTTCTATAGTCTATATATCTATTTCTATATTCTATATATATATATATATCTATTTCTATAATCTATATATATCTATTTCTATAATCTATATATCTATCTCTATAATCTATATATCTATTTCTATAATCTACATATCTATCTCTATAATCTATATATCTATCTCTATAATCTATATATCTATTTCTATAATCTACATATCTATCTCTATAATCTATATATCTATCTCTATAATCTATATATCTATCTCTATAATCTATATATCTATCTCTATAATCTTATATCTATCTCTATAATCTATATATCTATTTCTATAATCTACATATCTATCTCTATAATCTATATATCTATCTCTATAATCTATATATCTATCTCTATAATCTATATATCTATCTCTACTGACAACAGCGGCCGTCGTCCCCAACTCCAGGACGTACGTGGCTGTGTTTCCCAAGTTGTCCACCACGAGGTCCAGAAAAATGTCGCTTGTGGTCACCTCCAGCTACAACTACGTCATTTACCTAAGGTTCAAATTGACCTTCGACAAAAGGTCACAGAAAACGAAAATCAAACCTCTGGCCCCAGGCAAAGCTGTGACATTTGATGTACCTGCCAATCTCTCTAGTTTCCCAGGTAACCAGTTTATTACACACACACTAAAATTAAAACAAATAACTTTCACTGTAAAAAGATTGTAAAAATAATTCACTATAGTTGAGTAAGTTTGGACGGTTTGTACATGATATACAGTTCAATTTATAACTATCTGTTATTTCTATTTTTAAATAAAAAAATTTGCTTCCTCCATGATCATCATAGATATTACCAGTGTGTGTGTTGAAATTAAATCCAAACATCCTGTCACCGTTGTCCAGTACATAACTGACCAGTCCCTGACCCTGGCTAGCTCGACCTTACTCTACCCTGCACAGGTCTACACAGGTCTATACAGGTCAACAGCCAGTCATGACGTCATATCTACTGTTGGAGACTTTGCCTTCCCAGAATGGTAGCTCAAGAAAATTTCGTGTTTATGGAAATTATACCCCCTAGCATAGCTTTTGATTTACTTTTGTCTGCTTTCTATCTGGGCCCTTCTATAGAAATAGGGGCCCCGCATTTGTGTAGGCTTGTAATTTATTTATTATAACACTCCGCATCAAATGGGCCTTCTCATAGTGTGATATAGAAACAAGGGCATAACCCTACGGATGTTTGTGGTCTCTGTAAGTACTCTCCCCTGATTTAATTAAAAGTGTAAATAATCTTCAAAACTAAATACTGTATAATTATTTAATTACATTTGAATAATATAATTTTATTTCAAAAGGGTGTGTTGTAATATTTTTTGCTTGAGACAAAGTAGACTAAGTTCATTTATATACGATTATTGGTGTATTTTTTCGAAATCAATATATTTTACTAATATTTAAACTAACTTGAACCATTTTGCGGTACAAAACAATCAATATTTATTATCACAATCTCAAGTTCGACTGTCTGATCAACGGCCTCGGTTACAAATGTATTACTAGATAATCATTTTAAACAAAATATCACAGATATCTCATACACAATCACGTCATTGTCTGAAATTTCTACGGAGATAAGTCTGCTTTTTAGCTTTCAAAACTCTTCAAGAGTTGTGTTCCTTGGACACAAGCCGGTCATATTAAGGTACCTAATATAGTAAAACTATTACACTGATAATTATATTTTTTATTTTATCTGTGGGGCTATTTATTTCATTTCCGTCCTCCTTTTCCATCCACACAGCTATGTTGACACCATCAGCACAACTCTAGACTCACTGTACCAGAGTTTAAGTATAAATATAAGAACAAATCTGGATGGAACATATCTGTTTTCATATCAACCTGTCCAAGTTCTACTCACCACAACTGCAGTAAGTTTCTAAATACTCACAGCCAATAGGTCATATAGTCACCTGCCAAAATGTATTGAGTACCTTCATCTGAAAATATATTTTGAAACTAATTGTAGAGGCAAAGTGGACATATCTATAAAAGCCTTCAAATCAAATCCTATGCGTTGACTAATCGAACAAGTCCACTTAAACCGAATGATTATCGATTTTTAATCTGATCAGCGAAAAATGTAGTATGCAAAGATTCCGTTGTTTAAATGAAACATTTGCAAACTGCTTATAGTAAATGTAATGAATTACAAATGGTTAAAAATAGAGCTATCTTGAAGGCGATAAAATGATGAGTTAATATTTCAGGGCGACAGTAGGATCCAGACACGTTTCGGGGCCCCCCTGTCTTTGAAAGACCTTTTGCTTTCAAAATTGATTATTAATTTTAATAGGTTTTTGGTTATTTTTTTTTGAGGGGGGGGGGGTTGACGACAGTGTGACTATGTTGTCAAAGCCTTTTGGGGCCCCATTTATCACAGTTTGTTAGGGGCCAGTTGTGAGAGTTAAAAAGGGCCCCCAGTTGTCAGAAATTGTTAGAGTCCCAGTTGTCAGAGTTTGTTCAGGGCCCCAGTTGTTAGAGTTTGTTAGGGGCCCCTATTGTTAGAGTTTGTTAGGGACCGCAGTTGTCAGAGTTTGTTCAGGGCCCCAGTTGTCAGAGTTTGTTCAGGCCCCAGTTGTTAGAGTTTGTTAGGGGCCCCTATTGTTAGAGTTTGTTAGGGATCGCAGTTGTCAGAGTTTTTTCAGGGCCCCAGTTGTTAGAGTTTGTTAGGGGCTCCAGTTGTCAGAAATTGTTAGGGCCCCAGTTATCAGTGTTTGTTCGGGGCCCAAGCTGCTAGAGTGTGTTAGAGTCCTTGGATTTCTGTCGATATCCCTATATCGTTTTATATCTACACATTTGTTTCCTTTTTCACAAGTCTGTTGATTCAATACTGGATGAATTGTTGCCCCTGGCACAGTTAGGCAAAGAATATTTTATATTCGCATCAAATATTTCCAACTCCAATAATCAACAGACTATAGTGAAATGCCAAGCAGTCTACGACTGGACACTTATTACATGGGTAAGTGATATAGTAACGTGTTATTACATGGGTCAGTGATATAGAAACGTCATATTACATGGGTCAGTGATATAGTAACGTGTTATTACATGGGTCAGTGATATAGTAACGTGTTATTACATGGGTAAGTGATATAGTAACGTGTTATTACATGGGTCAGTGATATAGAAACGTCTTATTACAAGGGTCAGTGATATAGTAACGTCTTATTACATGGGTCAGTGATATAGTAACGTCTTATTACATGGGTCAGTGATATAGTAACGTCTTATTACATGGGTCAGTGATATAGTTACGTCTATGGTCTATGGTCTGCTAGGCGGTCAATTGCAGACATTTGCCGTAACAATATAATCTAGCAGAAGTTCTGTTTGCTTTTGTCATAAATACCTGTATATAATTCATAAATTCAAAACATTGAAATTACTTTTTTTTTTTCTTATTTTGTGTAAAACTAGAAATAGAATTTTTAATTTGAATTTCTTTTCAACTTTTCATATCTTCAGATTGTGTTGGATAACAAGAGTGCCATAATTCAACATGCAGCTGACACTTTTGAGATATTTTTAGAAAGTAACAAATTTTACCACATGTACGGCAACTCAAGTTTTTACGCCTATTAAATGAACTCAGGTGAAGATTGACAATTTTTTTTTTGTTTCCTTTCTACATCCATGACGAAGTACTAAAGTTTCAAATGGGTGCGAAACACCCAGACGGCAGTACTATCAGGGGAGGCAAAATCTTAGCCTAGAAGGCATAATTTTGAATTAAAGATAAAAAGAAGTCAAAGTAAGGGAGGGGGGAGGAGGGGAGGTAAAACATTGGCTGAGCCCGGTCGGAGGATTGGCTAATCGCGGCACTAGTTTTAGTTTTCGTGTCTCTTCGTTTTGAAACTTTTGTTTTGTTGATAATACAGTTAAAATTTTTATTATTATCTCTGCAAGTAACATTAAATTGATATGTACAACATTAACAAAATATCTTTTCAGTAATGTACAAGTATATGTTTTGTTTTGGGTTTTTTATTTTTTTGAAAATAAAAATGGCCCATTAGTTTTGATTTTTTTTTGTATTGTATTAATCATCTAGGCAACCATCAAGATGTCTGTGTGACAACATTGTTACCATCAAGTCTGTGGAGAGATGAGTATCAATTTGTTCAAGTGTCTGACATCTTCACTGCTACAGTTTACATTATAGTTGATGTCAACATGACACGTGACATTGATGCCGGTGACATTAAGGTGACATGGAGCTGTCAAAATATCACAGGTGATTTATTTGCTCGATCACAGGAATAAATCATAACTTTAGTTGATTTATGGCTTCTGTTTAGTTCACCTGATTTTACGGCTGAGTTGATTTATAACATTTTAATATTTTATTTGTTTATTTTTCTTGGGCGTTGGGCAGGTGACCCAGTTTTTTAATGACCCCGGGCTTCATAGCTATTTAGTGTCCCATTGGTCAGGTCTTGTTAGGGGCCCCAATTGTCAGAGTTAGCTAGGGGCCCCAGTTGATAGAGTTTGCTAGGGTCCTATGTTGTCAGAGTTCGCCAAGGGCCTCAGTTGTCAGAGCTCGCTAGGGACCCAGGTTGTCAGAGTTCGCTAGGTGCCCCAGTTGTTAGAGTTCTCTAGGGGCCCCAGTTGACAGATTTGTGAAAAATATATTTTACTTGGGATTTCATTTTAAACTACATTTTATATAAGACGAAATTGTTTGAATTCACAGGTACGTCATATTCAGGATGCTTCGCCACACTTCCCAGTACCGTCACCTACCTACATCTACAACTAACAAACAGACAGGTACCATTTGGAGCTTATGTGATGGGGTCAAACCAGGTCTCAACATATTGTCATCCCCTAGGCAGCAAAGATGTGGTCAACGCAAAGGTCAGTAATCTGTGTGATGACCCAAATGGACGTCGTGTTCACTAATTGGTCACTGAGGTACTTACAGAACGAACTTTTTGACAGGAAAGAAATGTGATATTCCCGTAGCAGTATAATAGTACATTTGAGATGTGGGTGGGGGAGGGGGGGCGGCTGGACGAAAATGCATAAAGTAGTTACTGGACTCTAGATCTTAAGGTGCCGGGTTTGATTCTCGTTAAGCGCGGCACGATATTTTCACTTCCTGCTCGTGAAAGTCTCCCAGGACCGCCCCTGTTAAATATTGGCACATGACATTATCGTTGGAAGGGGGGGGGTGCGTGAGGGCTTCATGATAATCATCTGCGCATGTCCACCGTGGTGCCTCTATGGCGATTGTACTCTAGGCCAGTAACGTAGGAAGGGAACTGCCCTTTGACCCGGATAGATAGATAGATAGATAGATAGATAGATAGATAGATAGATAGATAGATAGATAGATAGATAGATAGATAGATAGATAGATAGATAGATAGATAGATAGATAGATAGATAGATAGATAGATAGATAGATAGATAGATAGATATTTTGTGAACTTGAATGTTTGTGTCTGTATGTATTGATGATAAAAAAAATAATTTTAAAATATTTTATAAGATTTTCGTCGACAATGTATTGCATCTCAAACAGATTCCATGTATGTAAACAAAACGTAGTCATTAAATGAATTGCTGACTTTATTTCAGTTGTCATATAAAGACTACCTGCAGTATGTACAAGAAAACCAAAAATATCGAATCGATGAGAAATGTAGAAATAACACGTGTAAAGTAACCACTGAAGTCAAATTTGACTCAGTTACTGATGTTACTTCAGACATGGTTTGGTGGACAGCGGCAGTCAACAACACTAGCTATGACGTTGTACCCACACCACAGACAGTGGAATCTATTGTCAAATTTCTCAAAGTCGAACAACGGAACCTGTCATCATTCAGACGAAGTCTGACCAGCGCCCTGGACACAAGACCGTCTGCACAGGTCATCGGCGGAACCGGCATTATCTTCATGTCATTTGTATTGTTCGTTTTGACATTTGCTGATGTCATTAGTGTCGTAAAATGTGTAATATCATTTTTGATCAATCTAAGAAAGAAGATTATTGGTGTAAATATCAAGACATTATCATAATTATAAATACTAGCTGTACCCTGCAAAATCTTTTTGGGTTTCGGGCAGATCCGATTTATTCATGATTGTATTTTAAACTGCAATACTGTTGTATTAATTCTTTACTTTCGATTTAACGCAGAGCCCAAATCACTTATTTGTATATATATACAGTCGATTCCGCTTAATTGGGACACATCGGGACCGAGGCTTTTTGTCAAAATTAAGCGGTGTCCCAATTAAGCGGAATCCACTGTATGTATGCTGAGGGAAGGCTAAAGTCGGTTTGGGCCCAATACACAGATGAAAATATTAGATACTTGACAAGGGAATAAACCAAAAATTGTATAAAGGGAAAACGTTTGGCTTGGGTGGGTGTAAAATTTGTCTTATAGGAACCCTCATTAATGAATTAAGCCTCTGGGTATATTGTGTAAAAGATGGAGGCAAATATGATAATCAAAGATTTATTTTGTCCACTTTCTGAAACCAACTTTTTACGATGTATCTTCCACTATCCGGGCCCCCATTCGCGTGCCGTTAAATCCGTCTCTGGATATAATCAGCTACTCAATACTTTGAAAGACTTTCAAATACATTCATTTCAATTTACTTAATGGTGAGTTGTTTTGTATAATATGTATTAGTTTTTACGATAGTATCGAT
The DNA here is from genome assembly GCA_021962125.1 of Bulinus truncatus. NCBI lineage: Eukaryota > Metazoa > Mollusca > Gastropoda > Planorbidae > Bulinus > Bulinus truncatus. The sequence goes on from JAGDYQ010000024.1 coordinate 49,458, forward strand.
GTATGTGTACCACGATAGTATCGATGTATGTCTACCATGATAGTATCGATGTATGTATACCATGATAGTATCGATTTATGTATACCATGATAGTATCGATTTATGTATACAGCGATAGTATCGATGTATGTATACCGCGATAGTATCGATGTATGTATACCGCGATAGTATCGATGTATGTATACCACGGTAGTATAGATGTAGGTTTACCACGATAGTATCGATGTATGTATACCGCGATAGTATCAATGAATGTATACCTCGATAGTATCGATGCATGTATACCGCGATAGTATCGATGTATGTATAACACGATAGTATCGATGTATATATACCGCGATAGTATCGGTGTATGTATACCGCGATAGTATCGATATATGTATAACACGATAGTATTGATGTATGTATACCGCGATAGTATCGGTGTATGTATACCGCGATAGTATCGATGTATGTATACCACGATTGTATCGATGTATGTATACCTCGATAGTATCGATGTATGTACACCGCGATAGTATCGATTTATGTATACCATGATAGTATCGATGTATGTATACCATGATAGTATCGATGTATGTATACCATGATAGTACCGATGTATGTATACCTCGATAGTATCGATGCATGTATACCGCGATAGTATCGATGTATGTATACCACGATAGTATCGATGTATGTATACCGCGATAGTATCGGTGTATGTATACCGCGATAGTATCGATGTATGTATAACACGATAGTATCGATGTATGTATAGCGTGATAGTATCGGTGTATGTATACCGCGATAGTATCGATGTATGTATACCACGATTGTATCGATGTATGTATACCGCAATAGTATCGGTGTATGTATACCACGATAGTATCAATGTATGTATACCGCGATAGTATCGATGTATGTATACCGCGATAGTATCGATGTATGTATACCGCGATAGTATCGATGTATGTATACCACGGTAGTATCGATGTTTGTATACCACGATAGTATCGATATATGTATACCGCGCGCGACAAACATTATTGATTAAATTTTCTTTATTTTACATTTAAGAATTAGTGAATATTTTCCATTGATTGTTATGTATGTAGATAAGTGTCTATCTGTTTGTTTGTTTGTTTGGATATGGTGGCGGTGGGTTAAACTATGTTGCTTTACGTATGTTTTAGTTTCTGTCCTTGGACTGTTTGTGGACTGTTTGTATACTGTTTGTAGACTGTTTGTGGATGTTTTTGGGCTGTTAGTGGCTGTTTGTGGACTGTTTGTGGACTATTTGTGGAAGGTTTGTGTACTGTTTGTAGACTGTTATTGGACTGTTTGTGGGCTGTTAGTGGACTGTTTGTGGACTGTTTGTGGGCTATTAGTGGAATGTTTGTGTACTGTTAGTAGACTGTTAGTGGACTGTTTTGGGACTGTTTGTGGACTGTTTGTGGAATGTTTGTGGACTGTTTGTGGAATGTTTGTGGACTGTTTGTGGAATGTTTGTGGGTCCTTTTATGCATTTTTTTGTGGGTTGCTGTCGGGTTTGTTTATTTTTTTGTTTTAGTTGTTCTTTTTTTTGCTTTTGTTTGGGGGGTGGTGGGGTGAGGAGACGAGATGGATCTCACTGAAACCTTTTTGTCATAAATTAAACAATTAAAAAAAATAATAATAAAAATCTTTTTTTTATTTTTGTAACTGTCGGGACACAACTGTGGAGTGTTAAAGGAGAACGGGTAATTCTGGAGTTGTCTCCCACAACATGAGAGTGTAAGGGTGCACACGAGCTTGTTGAGATAAGAAATAGATGGCAGAGAGAAAGAGAGAGATAAAGAAAGGAACAGGATCCAGAAGTTAACAAGATGGCAGAGAGAGAGAGAGAGAGAGAGACAGAGAGAGAGAGAGAGAGAGAGAGAGAGAGAGAGAGAGAGAGAGAAAGAGAGAGAAAGAAAGGAACAGGATCCAGAAGTAAACAAGATGGCAGAGAGAGAGAGAGAGAGAGAGAGAGAGAAAGGAATAGATCAAAGAGGCAATCAAGATGGCATTATGGAATGCCCTGATACGGCTACGTTTTGATAGTTACAGCACCTGTCACTCTAGTATACTATGTATTGTACATAAGTTAAGGGTTAAATAATTTCAATTTCGCCTGACTTGTCATAGTAGGACATACCTGTGTTGGGTCAAACTACATACACGCTACATCAACATAATGACAGGCGCGACTGTAACACTCATGTCAAACACCTGTAAATATGAACACAAAGATCCTCAATCAATAATAACAGTATACCCTGTCAATACAATTCTTAGGCTGCTACTCACGGAGGGTGAGGGGGAGGGAGGGTATGAGGAGGGAAGGTAATTAGGGGGGGGGGGTGACGATCATACTTTGGGAACCACTGTGATATTTCAAGCACAGTGATCTTCCAACTCCGCGCGCTTGACGCAACATCAAAAGAGTAGAACGTTGTGTTTGTAATCAATACATTGAACTTTATATTTCTACCCTGCACTTCACCACTTCACCAGATAATGAACATCAATACTGAATAATTGAAGACTGGTGGAGCTTTGTTCTATTATGATGCATATATTGTTGTTTTTATACAATGTAATAGGATCGGTACTGCTAGGATCTACATGAGCACTATTCTTGGGTCTGAAGCTCTAGGGGGGATGGGGGGCCCGGCACTTTAGAATACTATTCTTATTAATTTTGTTTTGCTGCTAATCGGAAGGAAAAAGGATAGAGGGGGCCCTGTTCTCATAGTTTGTTAGGGGCCCTCTTGTCACAGCTTTTCCGGGGACTCATTGTCATAATTTCTCAGGGGACCCATCCTCATAGTTTATCATGTGCCCCATTGTCATAGTTCGTTAGGAGCCCTGTTGTCGTAGTTCTTCAGGGGCTCCGTTGTCATATTTCTTCAGGAGCCCTGTTGTCATAGTTCGTCTGGGGCCCCGTTGTCATAGTTCGTCTGGGGCCCTGTTATCATAGCTTGTCAGGGGGCCCCGTTTTTATAGTTGGTCAGGACCCTTTTGTCATAGTTCGTCTGGGGCCCCGTTGTCATAGTTCGTCATTAGCTCCGTTGTCATAGTTCGTCAGGGGCCCCGTTCTTCTCAGACCATTCTTTGCCGAACATTTGTGCTGTTCTTGTTCATATGGGAGCTCTAAGCAGAGGCTCTCAAAGGCTCTGGGGGCCCAAGGCAAATGTTTATCTTTTAGCGCCCACTTAGCATTGGATAGGTTGGGTTGTGGCGCATTAGGCATATATTGTTTAGCAGGGATAACTGCTCTGAGCGTGTGATAACATAGATGACAATATTTCGTCTTTGATCACACAATAGATTAGGTAAATATTGTAAAGTAATCTAGTGTATGACACTAGCTTTATATAATGAATTACTTCAACATGAAAATGATAACAATATAATTTTACGTTGAAACAGAGGCGCAGGCAGTATACCACACTCAGAGAAGTTGTAATAAGAGGCAAACTACATGTCTGATACAGGGGCCCATTTTCGGGGCTTTTATATTGCCAGTCAAAAGGGAGGGCATTAGCAAGCGGCTTCTAGCTATAATAATTAAACAGCATGGGGGGAGGGGGGGTCGTAAGAGGGGAGCCGCAGTATTCAAAGAATATTACCGGCTCAAACACGTTTTTACGTAGGGCCTCAACATATACCTTTTACTAGGGCCCCCCACATGTACCTTTGCCTATGATCCCTCATGTACCCTAGTCTAGGGCCCCCAAATGTATCTTAGCCTAGGGCCCCCTCATGTACCTTAGCCCAGGGACCCGTCATGTACCTGTGCAAATGATCACTAATGTACCCTAGCCTAGGGCCCCTAAATGTACCTTAGCCCTGGGCCTCTCATTACCTTAGCTTAGGGCCCCCTCATGTACCTTAGCTTCGGGTCCCCTAATGTACCTGTGCCTATGATCCCCTCATGTAATTATATCTCTGCACATACTACAAAACGTTGTTATTTTAAAAGCTCCTACTTTGTCTCTAAAAGTAATAATTTTTCTATTTTGTATCTACAGAGACAATAAAGTTACTTTGCAATATTAGTAAACAGTGTTTATCAAAGGACAATATTATCTAAATAGTCATCTAATCAACAAGTGACTCCAACAGTGACAAGGTATTGATCGAGCCAACAGGTACAGTTTGTATAGATTCTCTGTTTATTGATACAATTTACATCAAGTTTTATATATATATATATATATATGTGTGTGTGTGTGTGTGTGTGTGTGTGTATGTATGTATTGCTGTTAAGTATTTTATGAGATGACGTCATGTTTTATAAACTAATTATTGATTGGATTTTTAATGATCTTATCACATTAACTGATATAGAAGAGGGGTTCTAAAATAGGCAATCGAAGACGATAACCAATAACCCTATGATACAAACTTTAATTTAATTATTATCATCTCATTCAATGAGTGTATAATTACAACTCTACGTTTTTTTGCCGTTTGTAAAACTGCAAAAAATGAAAAGGGAAACCACCCACATACAATTTTCCCCCCTTTTTTTGTGTATTGCTTTGATTTTATAGCCGGAACATTTTTTTTTTTGGCTTAGAACGTGGGGTTGTTTATCGATAAAGTATGAGAACCATGTAGGTAAATTATTGTTCATTTTACTGTCAACTAATTTGGTCATAGTAACTGTTGTACGGATGTATTTGATCCGTCGACTCCTCAGATTGTGCTCAACAGAAACCTCTGCGCTTTTCTTTTTCAGGTGAGACAAATTTTATTTGCTAATGGTCCCGTTAATTATAAGGGGAGTATATCCATGTTGATACGTTGTGTATTTAGAAATAGTATGCATATAGAAATATTGTGCAAATAGATATATTGTTTATTTAGAAATAGTGTGCATATAGATATATTGGGTATTTAGATATATTGGGTATTTAGATATATTGGGTATTTAGATATATTGTGTATTTAGATATATTGGGTATTTAGATATATTGGGTATTTAGATATATTGGGTAGTTGGATGTATTGGGTATTTAGACATATTGTGTATTTAGATATATTGGGTATTTTTTTTATTTTACACAACGTGTTTCATATGTGTATCACAAGCTATTTAAAAATATTGTTTTTAATGTCACAGACGTTAATTATTGTCACTTTTTTGTCTTATTTAAATGTCGCATGCGGGCTACACAGAATTGAATTTTCGCACTCAGCTTTAAAGATGTCTAAATTCATGTGTACATTCTGAGGTACAGATCGCAATAAATGGCAATTACGGTGGATTATGTGCTGGTGCTGATATTTTGTCTTTCTGTGGCTTTACGTACGTACATATATCTTCAAAAAATAAAAACACTTCATCTGTACATACTTAACATTTTCATTAATTTTAATAAATCATACTTTTTTAATCAATCATACTTTTCAATAACTTATACTTTTCAATAAATCATATATTTCAATAAATCATATACTTCAATAAATCATATATTTCAATAAATCATATATTTCAATAAATCATATATTTCAATAAATCATACTTTTAATGAATCATACATTCTAATAAATCATACTTTCTAATAAATCATACGTTTTGCTCTTAAGGGACAACGGTAGACGTAAGATATTGCATTAAGAAGATAAGGATTTTGCTCATTTGGCAGCCATTATGAGAAATATAAATTAGTTTGTTTGGTTTTTCAAAGATCCATTAATTACAATACATAATGGACAACCTCAGAACCTCTACGATTCTGAAAAGAAATACATGTCCAAAAGTATGTCTATTGTTCCATTTAATGGCCACTACGTCTTGTTCACATAGGATATACATTTTAAATGGATGGAATCAGTGACTTAGCCTTCGGATTGGTGTCTTTGATCTTTTCTTGCACACCACCGTAGATTCCAGCCATGCTTGTTGCATTATCGTACCCTTGACCGCTACATAACTGAATATCCAGTCCTTCGTTTTCTAGTTTCTCGTGGATATCGCCAGTCAATGCAGTAGCTGTTTTACCTTTCAGATGAAAAAATCCAAGGAATGACTTCAACTGTACCACCGCTGATGTGTACATTTAGGTATATGACTTCAGAACAACACTTATGTGGCATTCCATCAACAGATGAGTTTTTATTGTCGAAACACAAAACCATATCAAATTTATTTAAAAAATTGAAAAATGTCACCCACCAAACATTTTGAAGTTTTAGAAAAATTGACATTTGTTAATAATTTCAAGTATTGTTTCATAAACTTTTATTTGTAAAAATAAAACGTAAATTCAGTTTCTCTGGTGAGTGGCAAAGGGGAATAATATCTTGCAGAACTTTTATTGCTCTTTCTGCACAAACATTGCTACGTGGAGTGAGTATTGGAGATGGACTTTGAGACCAATGATTTAGAAGACTGCGCAACCCTTTTGGATAATCATTAACAGTATGGAAAAGAAGTTCATATTGTTCAGCTTTGTAATGATGATCACTAAACCAGGCATCACTCCAATGTCCACATATAAATTCACACAATTTCTGACGGTTCTTTCGTTCATCAGGCAATAGTATGAAAGCCAACAATGTAAAAATTGCTCGAGAGTTCCATCGGGCATTGCTGAGGCCAGGCATTGCGCTAAAATTAACTTTTGGCATTTGTTGAGAATACTTAAAATGCTTAAAAACGCAAATTAGATGGTGCAAAAATTTCATATCATCTCTCCAATCTATTTCCTGTTTTTTCTAAAATTGGAGCACAATCTTCTTTTAACATTTCATAATCTTTAAGTATCTTATTTACAAATGGATAATTTATGTTAGGAGACTCAGTTGAATCACCGAGCAATGCATCACACACGTGTCTAGGAACACGATCAAGTATGTGGTGCTGACAACCTATAAAGACTGGTGCAGACTCACCATGTTGAACAAACAGTTTCTGAAGTTTCACCACAACACCAGACTTCGACCCTGTATTAACATTTGTAGTGTCTGACACTATCATCTTTATAGCTGACCATAAGCTATATTCATCTAAAACTTTTTGAATGGCAGATCCGATCGTAGCAGCTTTGCCATCAGGTAAAACTAAGACGGCTAGCCTCACTTCTTTTGCTTCATTTTTTAATACAACTACTTGGTGTTCTTTTTTCTTCATAATTTTACCATCAAAATGTAAACTCCATAAGCTATTACGCAAAGTATTTATTAATGTTTCTTTTAGTTTACTTGCTTCTCTGAATACAGCTCGATAGACACCTGACTGAGAAGGAGTTGCTATTTTTACGCCGGACTTATGCAAAATTTTGCTTACTAATGCTGCTCTTCGAACTGGTAGTTTCCCAGATTGAACTAATGAAACTGCACTAGAAGTAGATTGCTGTGATTGTTTCTTATGTGTGCTCTGATCCAAGCTTTCTGTGGATGACTGCATTGCATCAGCACCATCAGAGCTACTTTGAGAATTCTCGTTATCACTTGAATCACTGGAACTTTCAAAACTGCTTTGTTGTTGTTGTGCCTCATTAATTTTGCAAACAATTTTCTGTTTCGATGGATGAATTGTACTTAGACTAGCAATTTTAGTTGTTGTATATCCCGTCTTACCTCCACTTTGAATTTGTATTTCGTAAAGTTTTTTGTCCTCAGCACATAACCATTGACCAGTTTTGTTTGTGACATCAAATAACTTATCAAACTGCTCCCGTATGTCACCCACAGATTTTTTCAAATGAACATCATACCTTTTAATTAAAGTTTCAATTTTTCTGCTCACTGATCGCAAAGACAGTATCGGGAAATTTAAAAAGCTCCATAATAGCTCTACTTCTTTCCTGAGTGCTGCAACTCTTTTCAATCTGGATTTTTCCATAGAGGCCAAGCCCATGTAGCGACCAATTATCATCCACTCTTTTGGCATTTTAGAATGTGAATGCAATGGCTCGATCTCGATTCCAATTTTGTTTCTTTTCTTAAGAGTGTTTTGAAATTTTTTAAAATTACTCGCCTATTTGTCCTTATTTTTTAGCAACACAAAGTGATGATATTTTGTAAGACATTTTTAAGAATAAAATTAAGCAAAATTAAAATAATTATTCAAACTCAAGTATAATTGAAAAATCTAACATGGAGAACAGGAAATAGAATCTTAATGGTAAACAATAGGAGTAAAAGTGAACTTCAGTAAAAAGAGCCAAATGGATTATTTTTAAACTAAAAAATGTTTTGGTGGGTGAACTTTTTCAACAAAATTGATGAGTTTTTGTTGTATTTATTATTTTTATATAAAAGCTCATCAAAATCTGGCACGCCACTTGTAAAATTACAAAATTTGTTTTTAAAGTCATATACCTAGACTGAACATATCTAATTACGGTTGACATGTGATCTGTATGCGATACGTCTGGTCAAATTTCCTGTGTCGGTTGGGTTTTTATAACAATTCTATTTTCAGACTATTTTCACACCTTAGCCTGGCTGAATAAATTCTGTTGCAGGTGACATAGTGTCACCCTCCATATGCTGTCACCCGGGGCGGTCTGCCCCCCCCCTTAGCTACGCCACTGGGTGGAATTATTGATTGGTCGAAAATATGGGAGGGGTGTGTACAGATAGTAGAACTGTGTAGGGCGCTTCACTGCCTAATTTAAGTTCGATCCTCGGCTTAGAGACGCGGTTGTCAACCCGTGGTACGCGTACGCCAACGTGTACGCCAAAATTTTACAGTGGTACGCAGCGACATATAATTTTCGTTTTAAAACAAACCAAAGAGTTTGAAACTGTAAGGATGAGATGTTTATCCTCTTAGATTCTCTAAACCACTAATGGGACTGTATCATGGTACCTTTCTTTCACACCCACCCCCCCCCCACCATCATAGCCGAGAGTGTAGTGGTCATGGAGGCAACACAGGGGGATATAGGTAGGTGACGGGACACACACATCGGGAGACAATCGCGTAATCCACAACAAGCAGATTGAGTTATCTCTGTTTTGAATTTATCTACTAAGTTATTATAAACCAAAATAGACCGAACATTGAATTGAATTGAATTTTTTTTTCCATTTACTTTTTAGTGCTACGCCTGACAGACTTGAAAACTATCGACCCGTGTCTAACAAAAGATAACACTGCCACCATCTTGTTTGGTAAATGTGTCAAGGTGGTCAGTACTGCCCCTAAGAAATGGACCGACGCTCTGGTATGGGTGGTTATATTTTTTGGGCTAAAATTATAACGAACTACAGAACTAAAGAATATTAATGACAGTCAAAGATTGACATAAGAAGGGTGTCTGCAAGGCCTTACCGGGGGGGGGGGCTAGGGGTCTGCAGCCCCCCCCCCCACAAATTAATTCTAAAAATCAAATTCTATTATAAAATAAACTTCTTTATCATTGCGTTCCAATTTTTTCTTATATAAAACTCTCCGCACAGCCCCCCCCCCAAGCCGCATATCCCCCCCCCAAAAAACCAAATCCTGGGTAAGGCCTTGGGTGTCTGGGTGTCTGGGTGTCTGGGTGTCTGGGTGTCTGTAACACGGGGTAATGGGTGGGGTTTCATTGAACAGAAAGCCATCGTTTAATGTAACACACGTATCTATGATGTTCACGGCATCGGCTAGGGTTTCCTTTTGGGTTTGTATTCTTCATCCATGGATGTTCAGTCTTACTAGTTGTGTTCAACGAAATCTGCTAAATGGTGGTGGTGGTGGTGGTGGTGGTGGTGGTGGTGAACAACCAGACCTGAAGCCTGCAGATTAAAACAAAAGAATTGTCAAAATTTACTCCTTATTTTTTGTTTAATTATGTGCCTGAATTATTTTTTTTTACATAATATAAACGTTTAACATATACACAAATACACACACACACACACACACACACAACCCGGTCAATGAGTTAAAACTCTTCCTCCCCCCCCCCCCGCCTTATGTCCGAAATACATCGCAAAACTGGCTGTTGCTATCTTGCAGTAATATGGTATCCTTACTGCCTGTTGCTATCTTGCAGCAATATGGTGACTTTACTGCCTATTGCTATGTTGCAGCAATATGTGTCCTTGCTGGTTGTTGCTATATTGCAGCAATATGGTGACATCGCTGACTGTTGCTACCTAGCAGCAATATAGCGTCCTTGCTGACTGTTGCTATCTAGCAGCAATATGGTGTCCTTGCTGGCTGTTGCTATCTTGCAGCAATATGGTGTTCTGGCTGGCTGTTGCTATCTTGCAGCAATTGGTGTTCTTGCTCGCTGTTGCTATCTTGCAGCAATTGGTGTCCTTGCTTACTGTTGCTAACTTGCTGTAATATGGTGTCCTTACTGGCTGAACGTTTATTATTCTCTGTGAGTCCAGATTGATTTCTCATATTCTCAACATTGGCAATAGAAGATCAAATGAAAAGAACTTTTAAGAAAGCTACAATAGAAAATGTCACTTTGTGACGGTATTTGTCATTACTTGGACATTAAACCCTGACCAATAGTGTAGCTCCTTTACGGTCAAACAAATTGATGCTTTAGTTTAATGTCTCAGTCAATCCTTGCAGTAAAACACAATAAACGCACATACAAACTTTGAGGAGTTGGCTAATCCAGGACTCTTTCTAGCATCCTGATGTCCCCCTCCTGCCTTGTTTCTCGCATAAATGAAGCACAGGGATAGAAATGATGTATAGTTTAAAATTTAAGTCTTCTGATCCTCAGCGAGGGAATTTTTTCAGGTTTTAGCTGGTAGCTGGTTGAATGTTCTTTAAAATTTAAGTCTTCAGATCCTCAGCGAGGGAATTTTTTCATGTTTTAGCTGGTAGCTGGTTGAACTTTCTTCAAGTTAGCTTTCTATGGGTACTGACTTTCGTTGAGAAAGTAATGACAGCTGGGCGTTGTACTAATTATACAATTACTAAATATCCCATGGCTAGAGAAATGGGTGAATTCTACTCTACATCTTTCCTACCACCCCCTACCCCCCCCCCCACACTTTTTAATTTACATTTTATTAAAAGGATATTTTTTAGAAATTATTATTATTTTACAATTTTTTTATATTACTATTGACATTGTGTATGTTTGATTAGAGCTACAATAGTTTTATATTACTATTGACATTGTGTATGTTTGATTAGAGCTACAATAGTTTTATATCTTGCCAGGCTTACTGTCGATCAGAATTTTACGACGGAACTTTGGTGGAACCAACTACTGATACAGACATGCGTTCGACTATCAAATTTTTGAGGACAAAGGTTAAATCAAGTTAGTGTATCACTATTTTTGAACTGGTATTTTAATTTGTTTAGGTCATGTACAGTGATTTTTACAATCTTTCTTTCCGAGCAAGCATTTCCAGAGCCGACAATAAATTGTCGAATTGATCCAAACGTTTTTTTTTTAAATACTGAAAAGTTTTATTAAAATAGATTTTTTGATCGAAAAAGCAATTTAACAGCAAAAAATGATATGTCGTGCTTTTTACAATATTATAATCATGAAGAGTGTTTAAGCAATCAATTTCAATTGAATATCCCCAATATCTAGTATTGATCTTCTCGGAGGGAAGGGAGCTAACCGTCAGCAGATAACTGAGACTCAACTTTCATTCAATTTTTTTGAATCATTCATTAAGTGAGCTCTCAACAATACGTTTGGTCTTTCATACTGGCAATAAATACCATACATAAATATCCAGAACCGTTCTAATAAATACTCATAGCAGGCATCTGTCTAGCCCCCCCCCAATATTTAGAGGGCCCCGTGTCGACTTTTTAAATTTGTCTTGACCAAATAATTCAATCTGAAAACATGTCAAAGGTTCTTGGCTTAATTGATGTAAGAGTTGATTGCCATCATGTCATGGGGGGGGTAGATAAAAATGATTATTAATGGGCCCAATATTAGCATATGGCCTATGGCACCCAATATAACATTCGCTTAAAGCCTCCGAATGTACCTTTACATATGCCCCTCCCCCTAAAAAAAAACCTCCCCCAAACGTACCTTTGAAAAGGACCCACAAAATGTATCATTTCATAAGACCCCCCCTCCCCCAAAATGTACTTTTGCAATGGGCCCCCACACCCAAATGTATCATTGTATAAGACCCCCCCCCAACATAAGTTTAAATAGGAAGCACAAAATTTATTTAGCCTAAGCTCCCCCCCCTTCCCAAAATAATTGTACATAGTACTTTACACCTTACTTAGAGCCTGAAAACGTAACGTAGCCTTGCAAAATTAACGAAATGGCTTTGAAACATACAATCCATTCAATATTATACAAAATGTTTAACAATGAATGAGTTTTGTAAAAAAAAAAATCTGGCATGTTGTTGTGGCATCCATAAAATATTTGTTAAATTTTGTAAAGGAATAAAACAAAAAAAAACAAGAAAAATTTATGATTAATTTTAAAAAAAAAATGCAAGAAAATCTTCAGATTGTGTTATGGTTGGAAATGTAGTGAGATTTTCAGTAGTACAGGTATTCATTGTTTTAAGTAAACTTGATAAATCACAGGCATCGAAAAGAAAAAAAAATGTTTCTTGTCCATTGTATTATAATACAAACTGTTTATTATTATTATTATGATTATTATGATTATTAAGATTATTTTATAAGATGTGTGGATTGGTGCCAATGACATGGCCGTTCAGCGCAAGTTTGTGTGGGCTTCAAATAACAACACGATGATCACAAAGATGTGGGCACCGTATGAACCCAATGACTACATAGGAAGGGAAGACTGTGTGCATATTTGGAACAAAAATGACCTACTAAACGATATAAGCTGCAATAATCAATTTGACTTCTTATGTCAAATGGGTAATTATGGCATTTATATTTTCATTACATTAAAAATCTGGGATGTGTTGTTGTTGTTTTTTTGTTTTACCAAAAATGGTTTTATCACAGAGAATAGTGTTTGTTTTGGTAGTGGTGACAGAAGTCAATTATTTCGTTCGTAAGATTACTGATAAAATTATAAACTCCAAAATAAATGTAAAAATTACACTTGACACCAGACATTATTATATTTTCCAAACTTCGTTTAAATAAATGGCTTCGCTACTAATAAAGTGGGTGAATTACCATTGACAGTTATATGTAGTCAGATTGCGACCGTTCATCAATCTATGCGCCAAAAATAAAAATACTTTGTATGTACCTTAAAATGGTCTCAATTTAGCTGAATTAATTTTAAAAATAGTTTTTCTTTTTATATAATTTATTTTTTTTTTAAAATTAAAGTTAGTTGACGCTATCTCAAATTAAAAATGACTGCACATTCTTTTAAAAAAATTATATCATTTCTGTGTAACCAAAAAAAATATATCGCATTTGGTTTTAATTAAATTTTATTTGCTCTTTAATATAATAAGGGGAGGGAACTTAATCAGTTAACAAAAAAAACCACACCTCGGGTTGTTCTATGTAATATATAATTCGGCGGGATATGCATGATAAAATGTTGTACAGTTGACCTAGTTGTTATCAACATGTTTTTCGTAAACAGAATCTTGTAATTCCATATTTCCTGGCTCTGTCTACGGATACAATCATTGCTTTAAGTATTTTGACCAGAATATGACCTGGGAAATGGCAAAGGTAAATCTGAAATATTAACATTTATATCAAATTATTAATGACTAAAGGCACAGCACCTATGCATGATTTCTCGGTATACGGTATTACCTGAATTAATCACAAAACAACATCTGCTGAATACAGTTTATGTAAATTTAGTAAACAGTTAAACGCCATGGTTAATAAAGACCAAAAAAAAATTGATTTTTTTTGTGTCGTATTTTTTGTCAGGAGTTTTGCTTGAGCATCAATTCTCATTTGGCTGAGGCGGAAACAGATGGTATTCGTGACCTACTTAACAATTATCTTAAGAAATATCTACTCAAAAAGACAGGTTTACTTTCACTTCAATTCAATTCTCTAAACTTTTTACATGCAATTAAATAAAGAGTGTAGAAACTATGAAATAAACATTAATTAATTAGCGAAATGCTATGAAAATGTTAATGAATATAGTTCAGGGTTACGCCTGTCTCTATCTTCTTAAAAATTTGTGTTTCGGAAATAACAGCTTACAAAGAAAAAGATTTATTTTTGTTCATAGCCTGGTTAGGTGGAGCTAGTGACAGTTACGACGACCTGAAGTTCAGGTGGATGGTCAGCAACAGCACGGTGAATAGTACGATGGTGCCCTTTAGAACTGGACCCAAATCTTTGTTTTGGACGAACGCCAAGCTGCTTTGGAACTCTTCCGCTGATGACATGCACGGCTTCGTCTGTCAAACAGGCAATGCAAAAAAAAAATAGTTGGTGTAAAACAATGTATTATGCAAACTAATCTCTTAAGCGGGTGGAAGGTCGTGCGATAAAATGCTCTATTGTCAACCTGAGTGTGCCGGGTTCGATCTCCGGTGAGGACTACTGATATTTCAGGTCATGGGGAAAGTTCCCACCATATCTCCCGTGGTGCCTCCATGGTCATTGCACAATCGGCTATGGTGAGTGCAAGAAAGGCAACATTTAAAAAAAAACGACACATTAGTGGTTTATAGTATTTTATAAACGTTTTCCTTACGGCTACATGGGTTACTTTAACAAGAGACTTATCAAGGCTGGGGGTGTAGTTGTTGGATTAGACTCTGATCCCAGAGCTCTGTCCTAGACCTGGCAGAGGTTACACATTAGACTCTGATCCCAGACCTCTGTACTAGACCTTACATAGGTTATATATTGTAGATGCTAATATAACAAGTATTCAATTAATACAGAGCTATTGGTAGTTTATAGAAACATTATTAGTGTGGACATAGCAGTGTCCATAGAGCAGTGCCAATAGTGCAGTGTTGACAAAGCAGTGTCTACAGAGCAGTGTCGACAGAGTAGTGAAGATAGAGCAGTGCCAATAGAACAGTGCCAATAGTGCAGTGTCGACATAGCAGTGTCTACAGAGCAGTGTCGACAGAGCAGCGTCGATTGAGCATTGTCGACAGAGCAGTGTCGATAGAGCAATGTCAATAGTGCCGTGTTGACAGAGCAGTGTCGATAGAACAATGTTGACAGAGCAGTATCGATAGTACAGTGCCAATAGTGCAGTGTCGACAGAGCAGTGTTGATAGAACAATGCCCATAGTGCAGTGTCGGCAGAGCAGTGTCTACAGAGCAGTGTCTACAGTGCAGTGTCTACAGAGCAGTGTCTGCAGAGCAGTGTCTGCAGAGCAGTGTAGAAGGAGCAGTGTCGACGGAGCAGTGCAAATAGTGCAGTGTCGACAGAGCAGTGTTCCGCAAACATTACCGGCCGTGTTAAGTAGATGAGTAAGGGCCAACATTCAAGTCATTTACATCCTGGTCATTACAGGGTAAACCAAGTTCAACACATTCCTACATTTATTCTTTACTCATAAACTATTAGAGTAGTGAGCAGATAAAAAATATTGCCGTGAGGGAACCGTCTGGTTCTGGTCGATACACATATGTATATAACTCGTTATCTGTTTATTAATATATATATATATATATATATATATATATAATGTACTAATTCTTTAATTCATCTTTATTTTACAAGATTTTATATATTGCTACCAATGTTTGCTGTATATATATATATATATATATATATATATATATGTGTGTGTGTGTGTGTGTGTACGTGCGTATGTATATGAATATGTGTGTGTGTAAGTGTGTATGTAAGTGTGTGTGTGTGTAAGTGTGTGTATATATGTATATGTGTGTAAGTGTGTTTGTATATATATATGTGTGTGTGTAAGTGTGTGTGTATATATATATGTGTGTGTAAGTGTGTTTGTATATATATATGTGTGTGTGTAAGTGTGTATATATATAAATATGTGTGTGTAAGAGTGTGTATATATATGTGTGTGTAAGTGTGTGTGTATATATATATATATATGTGTGTAAGTGTGTATATATATAAATATGTGTGTGTAAGAGTGTGTATATATATATATGTGTGTGTAAGTGTGTGTGTATATATATATGTGTGTGTAAGTGTGTATATATATAAATATGTGTGTGTGTAAGAGTGTGCATATATATATGTGTGTGTAAGTGTGTATGTATATATATGTGTGTGTAAGTGTGTGTATATATATATATATATGTGTGTGTAAGTGTGTATATATATAAATATGTGTGTGTAAGTGTGTGTGTGTATCAACAGCGGCCATTGCGATAGACCCCAGGACATACGTGGCTGTATTTCCCAATTTGCCCACTGCAAGTTCCAGGAAAGGGTCTCTGGTCATCACCTCCAGCTTCACCCGGGTCGTCTACTTAACGTTCAAGGTCATCATCAACGGACAGCCACAGAACGCAACTTTGTCATACCTAGCCCCAGGGCAGTTCGAGAACTTTCATTTCAGTGGTCATCCCTTGTACAAACTGACAGGTGAATCAATGATGATTCTAAAAAATGTCACTGGTGAAATCCAGTGGATCCCCCAACCTTTTTATAGCCACGAACCGGTCGACGTTTGATAATAATTTCACGGCGGCCCGCTGAAAGGATGAGGCGGGGGGGGGGAGCGTTGGTTATTTCTCGTCCACGGGAAGTCGCACAAAATCGAGGAGAAATACTCCGCAGTAAATGACGACGAAATAATTGAATGTTTGTTAGGCGTCCCAGAACCATTTGATCCACGGACCGGTAGAGTCTATTACCTACGCTCTGGTACATTGGTACATTGGTACATTGGTACATTGGTACATTGGTACATTGGTACATTGGTACATTGATACATTGGTACATTGGTACATTGGTACATTGGTACATCCGGATGCCAAGTAGAGAAAATGTTAGGAATTTCCATTTATCTGAGGTTAAAACTGCGAAGATATCCGTTCTATCTCCAGTGAGACGTACGTAATGGGATTTTTTCAGTTCATGGTGAAAGTTCCCTCCATGTTTCCCCCGTGGTGTCTCCACGTCCATTGCACCGTCGGTTATGGTGGAGATGAAAGAAGGGCACTACAACAGTCCCATATGATCTAAGAGAGAAACACGTAATTCTTGCTGGGATTTCACAGGCCTGGTGTTCTTAACCGATTCCGCAAAGGTGGAGCAGCCAATAAAAAAAATCCGCCGACTCAGTAAACAATTATTACCCGCCAAAAATATCGCCCGGTTTGTTTATTTATTAATCGACAACGGCCATTCATCTCATATACAGATGAATGTTATTTAGGTGCTAAACCTTTTCATTGAATTATGATTTTGGGGATGTCTTTTTTTAAAACAAAGAGAGTAATAAAATGTGTTAATTTTTTTTTTTTCAAATAATGATAAATAGATAAATTTTGTAATGATGGAGATTGGTGAGGGGGGGGGAGGGGGGAAGGCTATAGTAGCATGCTCTGTTTCACCCCCAAGAAAAAATCTGACAACAGGAACTTCATTTATCCAATGAAGCAGCCAAACACCTTGGCTGGCTACAGGTCAAAGGTTAGCCCCCCCCTCCTCCACGTTATCTCTATACTTATAAGACGCATTTGTTGTCTTTCTGTTCCCTTATAACTCAAGATCCAGAAAACCAAATAACGTGAAATTTGTTACACATACACATAATTACATGGGAAAGGTTATAGGACATGTTTCGTTTCATCTCGATGGGTAGTTTAATTGTAATTAATTATTTTAGTATTTTACTATATAATTCCTCTGTGACGTCATTTCCCTATGATACATTTTTAAAAGAAGGGTAACTCCCGGAAACTCCAATTGTAAACATGATGAAATCAATAGTCATATTTATTTACATATCGTTTTATGTATTCGGAAGATTAAAATTAAGGGTGCACTTTAATAAACCGAAATACGTTAATTAAAATGTTTCTGTGACATTATTAACATTATTAATACAATCTCAATGCGTAGTTTAATTGTAATTAATTATTTTAGTATTTTACTATATAATTCCTCTGTGACGTCATTTCCCTATGATACATTTTTAAAAGAAGGGTAACTCCCGGAAACTCCAATTGTAAACATGATGAAATCAATAGTCATATCTATTTACATATCGTTTTATGTATTCGGAAGATTAAAATTAAGGGTGCACTTTAATAAACCGAAATACGTTAATTAAAATGTTTCTGTGACATTATTAACATTATTAATACAATCTCAATGCGTAGTTTAATTGTAATTAATTATTTTAGTATTTTACTATATCAAAGTATTCACGGTATGGGATCGCCTTCACTAAAAATAAAAATCGCGCACCAAGTGAATGTGTAATTGAACGGACGGAGAAGAAAGGGCTAGGGACGGGAAAAGAAAATATTGTTTTTTTTTTTTTCATGCTGCAAGTACCCGGCTTTGCCCGGGATTAAAATAAGGTTTTCTGTTTATTTAAGAAGCGTAATTTGACGTTTAATTGTACAGAGGGAGGGGGGAGAGAGATAAAGAGAGAGGGGGCAGGGAGGGAGAGGGAAGGAGGGGGCAGAGAGGGGGAGAGAAGGAGGGAGGGAGAGAGGTGGTAGGGAGGGAGATTAAGGGGGAGGGAGGGAGAGGGAGGGTTGGAGAGAGAAAGGGAGGGAGGAAAGAGAAAGGAAGGGAGGGAGTAGGGAGGGAGATAGAGGGGGAGGGAGTGAAAGGGGAGGGAAGAAGAGAGGGAGAGAGAGGATGGGGAGGGAGTGGAGAGATAAAGAGATAGAGGGGGCAGGGAGGGAGAGAGGGGGGAGGAAGGGAGGAAGGTGGAGAGAGGGGGGACGGGGTGAGAGAAGGAGGGAGGGATATAGGAAGAGAGGGAGATGGGAGAGTTAGGGAGGGGGGGAAAGGGAGGGAGGGAAAGAGAAAGGGAGAGAAGGGGT
Organism: Bulinus truncatus; assembly: GCA_021962125.1. NCBI lineage: Eukaryota > Metazoa > Mollusca > Gastropoda > Planorbidae > Bulinus > Bulinus truncatus. Next base: position 68,302 of record JAGDYQ010000024.1, read on the forward strand.
AAGGAGGGAGAAAGAGGGGGAGGGAGGGAGAGAAGGGGTAGGGAGAAAACAAAATGTAAGCAGAAAACCTTATTTTAAACCCGGGCAAAGCCGGGTACTTGCAACTAGTTACTTATATAGGCCCAGATTATTTTGTAGGTCTTTTGGGGGGGGGACAATAGTCATAGATAAATGTGGGCCCTATACAGATGGGCCCTGTACTTGTCTGGACCCTGTACTGATGGGCCCTGTTCTTGTCTGGACCATGTACCTGTCTGGGCCCTATACAGATGGGCCCTATACAGATGGGCCCTATACAGATGGGCCCTATACAGATGGGCCCTATACAGGTGGGCCCTATACAGATGGGCCATGTACTTGTCTGGACCCTGTACCTGTCTGGGCCCTATACAGATGGGCCCTATACAGATGGGCCCTATACAGATGGGCCATGTACTTGTCTGGACCCTGTACCTGTCTGGGCCCTATATAGATGGGCCCTATACAGATGGGCCCTATACAGATGGGCCATGTACTTGTCTGGACCCTGTACCTGTCTGGGCCCTATACAGATGGGCCCTATACAGATGGGCCATGTACTTGTCTGGACCCTGTACCTGTCTGGGCCCTATACAGATGGGCCCTATACAGATGGGCCCTATACAGATGGGCCATGTACTTGTCTGGACCCTGTACCTGTCTGGGCCCTATACAGATGTTCTTGTCTAGGCCCTCTAGCCAACCGATTTCATAGGCCATACTAATCAAACATGTGCCACACTTTTGCTATGTGGCCGTTCGTTTGTTTGATTATCCACAGTAACGGTCCTGTATACCCCTTCATACTAAAAATTCACCTTGAAATTGTCGTTTATTACGCAGATATTAATAGCGTGTCGGTTGAGGTACACGCCAGCCATCCTGTCACCATTGTCCAGTACATAACTGACCAGTCGATGACCCGGGCCGGCTCTACCTTACTCTACCCTCTACCGGTGAACACGGATGAAGAAACGATGCAGACGGCCTACCTTCTCTTCTCATCGCTGCCTTACAAGAACGGTAACACTAGCCATTTCCATTGATAGAAATCTAGAGGAAACATGAGTAGCTCGCCTATGTTTCATCCCTAATTATTTCATTGGGTAAAGATAAATACTGAAGAAAAGTTTACCATCATATTAAAATATGAGAAGTCGATTTAAAAAATTTTTTTAAACAGTAAAATTAAACAAAAAAATCATTTTTACGAGATGTTATTAATAATAAACAAGTTATTCCTAGTCTGTTATGGAAGTTGGATGAACTATTTATTCATCCACCTCTAGACAACAGAAATCAAACAAATCACACGGCGGAAACAATATTGACTGTTACTTCACTGTACGACGTAACAACGACGGTAAATCTCCTCTTTGATATTAAAAACTCATCAAGAGTTGTGTTCCTTGGAGACAGGTCCGTTAAATCAAGGTAAAAGTTGATACGGTCATAACTGAATTAATAGTAGATACGTGATTATCTTTAATGAGAGTTCTACTGTTTAAATATTACACGACTGCATTCAACATAATTGAGTGTGTCATGTATTTAATTAAGACACATTGCTCGTCTTGAGTTCAACTTGATGTTAGATGAATTTCAGGTGGTTGGCCACATAAGAAAGTAAATCAGCTTTGAATACAACGTTGTCTGATTTAAGGCTTTCCCATTTGTGTGTCAGAATGTGTCTGTCGTGTGTGTGTGATAGAATGTGTCGTGTGTGTGTGACAGAATGTGTCGTGTGTGTGTGATAGAATGTGTCGTGTGTGTGTGACTGAATGTGTCGTGTGTGTGTGATAGAATGTGTCGTGTGTGTGTGACAGAATGTGTCGTGTGTGTGTGATAGAATGTGTCGTGTGTGTGTGATAGAATGTGTCGTGTGTGTGTGATAGAATGTGTCGTGTGCGTGTGACAGAATGTGTCGTGTGTGTGTGATAGAATGTGTCGTGTGTGTGTGATAGAATGTGTCGTGTGTGTGACAGAATGTGTCATATGTGTGACAGAATGTGTCGTGTGTGTGTGATAGAATGTGTCGTGTGTGTGTGTGATAGAATGTGTCGTGTGTGTGTGTGACAGAATGTGTCGTGTGTGTGTGACAGAATGTGTCGTGTGTGTGTGACAGAATGTGTCGTATGTGTGACAGAATGTGTCGTGTGTGTGTGACAGAATGTGTCGTGTGTGTGTGACAGAATGTGTCGTGTGTGTGACAGAATGTGTCGTGTGTGTGTGACAGAATGTGTCGTGTGTGTGTGATAGAATGTGTCGTGTGTGTGTGATAGAATGTGTCGTGTGTGTGTGATAGAATGTGTCGTGTGTGTGTGATAGAATGTGTCGTGTGTGTGTGACAGAATGTGTCGTGTGTGTGTGACAGAATGTGTCGTATGTGTGACAGAATGTGTCGTGTGTGTGTGACAGAATGTGTCGTGTGTGTGTGACAGAATGTGTCGTGTGTGTGTGACAGAATGTGTCGTGTGTGTGACAGAATGTGTCGTGTGTGTGACAGAATGTGTCGTGTGTGTGTGATAGAATGTGTCGTGTGTGTGTGATAGAATGTGTCGTGTGTGTGTGTGACAGAATGTGTCGTATGTGTGACATAATGTGTCGTGTGTGTGTGACAGAATGTGTCGTGTGTGTGTGATAGAATGTGTCGTGTGTGTGTGATAGAATGTGTCGTGTGTGTGTGTGACAGAATGTGTCGTATGTGTGACAGAATGTGTCGTGTGTGTGTGACAGAATGTGTCGTGTGTGTGTGACAGAATGTGTCGTGTGTGTGTGTGACAGAATGTGTCGTATGTGTGACAGAATGTGTCGTGTGTGTGACAGAATGTGTTGTGTGTGCTTGGCTCAGTGTGTCGTGTGAGTGTGGCTGGAGACTTCCCATTGGTGTGACAGAATTGGTGTGTGTGTGTGTGTGTGGCTGAATGTGTCGTATTGGTGTGGCTGAATGTGTTATATGTGTTTGGCTGAATGTGTTATATGTGTTGGGCTGAATGTGTTATATGTGTTGGGCTGAATGTGTTATATGTGTTGGGCTGAATGTGTTATATGTGTTCGGCTGAATGTGTTATATGTATCGCGTGTGTGTGGCTAAATGTGTCGTATTAGTGTGGCTGAATGTGTCGTGTGTATGGCTAAATGTGGAGTGTTTGTATGTCGCTATGATTGCGTGTGTGTAATTGGACGGTAAAAACGGCCATTTATCTTTAACTTCATCTTATGTAATACTTCACATATATTTTGTTCCCATCCACAGAGAAGTAGAAAGCATTAGCACAGAGCTAGACTCCCTGTACCAGAGTTTATACATAAACATGAAAACTAAACTGGATGGAACATATTTATATTCAACTCAACCTGTCAAAGTTCTACTCGCCACAGCTGAAGTAAGTACTGATTGATGACGTAGTATTGTAAATATTATTTAAGAACGAAATACTGACTTAAAAATAACTATAACGCACTCAGCGAAATCTGTTTGGCTCTTGTATGATTATCATTCATATTATTCGCATAAAAAAAATTCACATTCCTTGCATAGAGCGCCCGTCTATCGACACGGAGATCCAGAGTTCGAAACCCAGAGAGTAAACAACGTCTGGTATATTAATTACAATGGTTGCCAGTAGGATTAAAAACGACTGGGTGTTGTGCAATCTACACAAACACCTATAATATGTCATGTGCAATATGAAGTATGGGATTCCATCTATTACGTCACATTAGCCCTTTAAAAAGAAATTATTGTTGCATCCATAATTTAAATGTATGCTTGTGTTGATGGGAATCAATGTAGCCAATGGTCATAAAGATAAAACAGATAATTCATACATCAATAAAACAGACAGTTCATACATACATCAAAGAAAGTCGCATCTGACATATTGCAGTGTTTAACAACCTGGTATATACCTGCACCATGGACGAAAGGGGGAGACGGGAGGGCGGGTGGGAATAGTCAAATAGTGTGTCGACCAAACATGCACGACTAAAGAGAACACAGTGAAAAATGGGAGAAATTGGGAGAAATGAAGGGTGGAATGAGTGGGGGAATGAGAGGAACTGAAGGGGTATGGAAGGGCATGAGGAAATGGGGAATGTGGGGGGAAAATATGGGAAATAAGGGGAATGAGAGGAAATGAGGGGAAATTAGAGGAAATTATGGGAAATGAGGGGAAATTAGAGGAAAGTATGGGAAATGAGAGGGAATGAGGTGAAATTAGCGAGAAAGGTGTCGTTTTTTTACTAGGGAAACTCAGTATTAAGAAAATAAACAAAAAGGGGGGGGGGAACACAGATGTAGCAAGCTAGGTAAACACTGACATATCGAATGGCTTAAAATAGGTCATGATAAATAATTTTTTTTTAAATTCCCAATCACTAAAACGTGTAAATGTATGCCCCCCCTTCCATTCATCCCCTCACTGAACCGTCTCCCCCACCCCACCATTCATTCTTAAATAGTTGTTGTTGTTGTTGTTGTTGTTTGGATTGTAATTCATAACAAAGGCTGTGAGAGTAAAAATGTGTCACGTAACAGACGATAACCTGATCACCCCATGGCATATAACGGACTATAACAGGACAATGAGCCCACCCCGATCTCTCACCAACCACTCTCTCACCAACCACTCTCTCACCAACCACTCTCCAACAACCACTCTCCACCAACCACTCTCCACCAACCACTCTCTCACCAACCACTCTCTCACCAACCACTCTCTCACCAACCACTCTCTCACCAACCACTCTCCAACAACCATTCTCCAACAACCACTCTCTCACAAACCACTCTCTCACCAAACACTCTCTCACCAACCACTCTCCAACAACCATTCTCTCACCAACCACTCTCCAACAATCATTCTCCAACAACCACTCTCTCACCAACCACTCTCTCACCAACCACTCTCTCACCAACCACTCTCCAACAACCACTCTCCACCAACCACTCTCCACCAACCACTCTCCACCAACCACTCTCTCACCAACCATTCTCCAACAACCATTCTCCAACAACCATTCTCCAACAACCACTCTCTCACCAACCACTCTCTCACCAACCACTCTCTCACCAACCACTCTCTCACCAACCACTCTCCAACAACCACTCTCCACCAACCACTCTCCACCAACCACTCTCTCACCAACCACTCTCTCACCAACCACTCTCCAACAACCATTCTCCAACAACCATTCTCCAACAACCACTCTCTCACCAACCACTCTCCAACAACCATTCTCCAACAACCATTCTCCAACAACCACTCTCTCACCAACCACTCTCTCACCAACCACTCTCTCACCAACCACTCTCTCACCAACCACTCTCCAACAACCATTCTCCAACAACCACTCTCTCACCAACCACTCTCTCACCAAACACACTCTCACCAACCACTCTCCAACAACCATTCTCCGCCAACCATTCTCTCACCAACCACTCTCTCACCAACCACTCTCTCACCAACCACTCTCTCACCAACCACTCTCTCACCAACCATTCTCCAACAACCATTCTCTCACCAACCACTCTCTCACCAACCACTCTCCAACAACCACTCTCCACCAACCACTCTCCACCAACCACTCTCTCACCAACCACTCTCTCACCAACCACTCTCTCACCAACCACTCTCTCACCAACCACTCTCTCACCAACCACTCTCCAACAACCATTCTCCAACAACCACTCTCTCACCAACCACTCTCTCACCAGCCACTCTCCACCAACCATTCTCCGCCAACCACTCTCCAACAACCACTCTCCACCAGCCACTCTCCGCCAACCACTCTCCCATGCTCTCAATACAGCATGTAGACTTTGTCCCCTTGGCCTTTAAAGAAAAACAGGTGGCTGTATCCAGGGTCGGCACCATGTAGGGGCAACTCGAACATTTTGTCTGGCGATATTTGCTCTTATTTTGCAGCAAAAAACAGGGAAGCGAAGGGTGGCGAGGGAAGGGAACGTGGCCGTAGTTAGTTTGCGGCCCCCAGAGTTCCTGGTTGCGGGCCCTGCTGTATCAGTCGTTTTTTTTTTTAATTGAATGATCTGAAATCAACAGAAAAATGTGATGACGACGCCAGGTGATTTTATGCTTGAAGAGTTATTGCCCTTGTCACGCATCGCCAGAAACTATTTTATTTTCACCCCAAATGTTTCCGATTCTGACGATCAACAGGCCTCAGTCAAGTGTCAAGCAGTTTATAATTGGACTTTAATTACATGGGTACGTGATTGTATTTGGTAAGCTCTTTGTCTTAGAGATAAAATAGTCCTAAACATATAGTATAATATATATGTAAAAGCGATTTGAGCTCTGCGTTAAATCGAAAGTAAAGAATTAATACAACAGTATTCCAGTTTAAAATACAATCATAAAAAATCGGATCTGCCCGAAACCAAAAAATAACCAAGCCAAACCGATCAACCCTAAGAGGTTATAACACTATACAAAGGTTTTGCAGGGTACAGCTAGTTAATTTGAATTATCAAAAAATGTAACATTAATGATATGAGTTTCATCTCGGATTGTACAGAAGTTTTTATATATGTATAATGTATATATATATATATATATATATATATATGTGTGTGTGTGTGTGTGTCTTGTGTGTCTTTAGGTTAATCGGAAAAACGAATCTAACAGTGTCATGATCGGCAATTCGACTGCAACTCAGGTTATATCTATAGAAATTGGCCAGTTCTACCACCTGTACAGCGATAAGATATTTTATGTCTATCTAGTCTACTCTAGGAACTCAGGTAAATATTTTCATCTGCTTCACCGGGTTTTTTATCTCTGGTTTGTGTTTCTTCTTCCTTTTACCTCTTCTTCTTCTTCCTTTGGCTCTACATCCCATTTAGGGCCCTGGCCTGCCATACTACACTTCTCCACTTTTCCCGATCCATGGTCTTCTTCCTCCACTCTCTCACTCCTATGGCTTTAAGGTCTTTCTCCACTTCCTCCAACCATCTGCTTCTTGGCCTGCCTTTAGGCCTTTTCTCATTAGGTGTTGCCTCATTTATTGCTTTTAAGCCTTTTACCTGCCTTCTTGTATTTTAATGATGAAACACGTATCTCTTGTCACGCCATTCTGAGCCATTATTATAGATAGACAAACCAGGCGATCGTACTGTGTCCATAAAACTAAAAGGCCCCCCCTATAAAATCTGATACTAGGAGCCCCCACCCCTCCAACCCCGCGTAAGCAAACTTTTTTAGGGCTTTCAAATGTCTCTTAGTGTTCATCATGGGCCCCAAATATCTCTTAGTGTAACCTTGGGCCCCCAAATAACTTTTAGCGTCCACCTCGGGCCCCAAATATCTCTTAGTGTCCACCAAAGGCCCCCAAATATTTCTTAGTGTCCACTTGGGCCTCCAAATATCTCTTAGTGTCCATCTTGGGCCCCAAATATCTCTTAGTGTCCACCTAAGACCCCCAAATATATTTTAACGTCCGGCTTGGGCCCCAAATATGGCTTAGTGTCCACCTTGGGCCCCTAATATCTTTTATTGTCCACCTCGTGCTCCCCAAATATCCACCTCGGGCCCCCAAAAATCTCTTAGTGTCCACCTCAGACCCCCTATTATGTAAAATCCATGTTTACCTCTTAGATCCTATAAACCTCTATTGGATTGTTTTCATAGCACCCTTTTTTCACCACCCCCCCCCACCATAGCCTAGGGCCCCCGCATTTAGAGTGGGGTGAAGACTCATTTGTTTTTGCTTTTGTCTAAAATGAATAAAATGGCAACAGCTGATATCAGAGGGGCCCCAGTTGTCAGAGAGTTTTAAAGGCCCATGTTTTGCAAAGAGAGACCTTGAAAGGATTTTTCTTGCCCTGGAACACACCGATTGTGCATTGCCTGGGATCCCCCCTACTATAATATGCCTAATTACTCAAAAAAAAATGGGCCTATGAAAATTGAACGTATTTTATTTTGCCCAGGGACCCCAAAAATAGATTTGACTTTCAGCACCAAGTGTAACTTTGTCTAGCAAAACTAAATATACCTTTGACTAGGGCCAAAGTACACATTTGCCTAAGGCATCTACTTTGCTTAGTAACCTAACAGTGACTTTTTCTAGGTAATCCAAATGTGCTTTTTCTTATGGACCCCAAATGTGCCTTTGTTTAGATCCTATAAATGTAACTTTGCCTAGGGCTTGATTGTTCATTAGCTCACGGCTTTGTATATCTATTTCAATTCCCTTAGCCACCCCAAATGTGCCTTTGTCTGGATCTTATAAATGTAACTTTGCCTTGAAACACCAAAAACGTAAGAACAGTCCTGGCAAAGAGTAAATTACTATATTACTATTTGTACTAAATTACTGTTTGCACTAAATTACTGCTTGTACTAAATTACTGCTTGTATTATATATAATACACGTATTTTATTGTGGAAACTCTTTCACACAGAGAACTCCACAGATGTCTGTGTGACAACGTTGTTACCATCAAGTCTGTGGAGATATGAATATCAGTTTGTCCAAGTGTCTGTCAACTTCTCTGCCACAGTTTACATAATAGTTGATGCCAACATGACTAACACCATTCAAACAGTGGGCGTTTCAACGACCTGGAAGTGTCAAAAGATTACAGGTAAAATATAAGTGATGCCAAAGGAAATAAATGTTCTGTCTAGTATGTCGAGTAATTAAACGCACTTCAATTCTTAAGTACTAAAAGTCAATTGTATCCATCAATCTGAAAATCGATTGTATCCATCAATCTGAAAGTCGTTTTGTGACCAATGTTACCTAAAGATAGTACGATAACTCAAAGTATAGCAATTTGTATTAAGGTTAGCATATTTGGACATGCTGCACTAGAATAATACATCTTCTATCCAATATCAGAGAAATGCTTCATATGTCCGTATGTGATTTCACAGGTACGTCCTATTCAGGCTGTTACACTGAACTTCCCAATGCTGTCACTTACCTACATCTACAACTAACAAACAGACATAGACCATTTGGAGCATACGTGGTGGGGTCAGGTCAGGGGTCAATATTTTGTCATCCACTGGGTGTCACAGATGTGGTCAACACATCTGCTAGTGAGGTAATTGTCCGTGTGACGGTCCATGAACCGATTTGTTTCGTGCATTCCTGGTGTTTTTTAATATGTTTTTCAAATCAGTTATAATTGTTTATTTCGTTCACGTGATGTGCAATCAAGATGTTGTGCTCAAGTATGGTGTTCTTCTCATATGTTTATTAATGTTTACAGCTACAAAGGATGTTTATCTAGGATATTTTGACGAATGTTATTATGTTACATGTCTAAACATATCGAAAGTAAAATTTGGGGCAGATGAAGTGTAGAATTCATCTATTTTTATAACCACGGCAGATGAAAGGATTGTGTGGTTAGCATAACATCTTTACTGCCTTTACTGCCCTAACTAATGTCAGGATTATGTCGTATCCCACTTTATAACTAGACACAACTCCTTATGAGAACAACAAATGCACTTTAATACGTCATATATACAGATCAGAATCCAGAAGATATGATCTATATAAACATCAACTCACTATAACATCAATGAATACATCACTTTCTGCGTCTTGTCTACTCTGAACTCTTCCTCCACTTCGTGAACTCTCCATCAACCTTTCTGTCACTTCTTCTCCTTGGGACTTGACCCCACTACTCACGACATCGGCCCTTTTATTGACATGCCAGAAAAATGCGTTTGCAGTTTCCCGCCAATACTATCTTGTTGATTCCGCCAAAACCATTGGTGAATGACACAATCCCATCGCTTTCATTCATGCATGCTTGACCTTACAAAAACCAGGTCACAAGCACCTGAAATACAAAAGGGGAACAAGACGATAATCAAATAAGGTGTGATCATAAGAGATATGACGTGTACCTATTTATGGCTGAGTTAAATTGACGGACTTTAAGCCAAATTTTAATTGGGGAAATTCTATTTGGTTTTCACCGTGAATTGAAACCAGGAATTTCAGGTCGATGGTCAAGCGCTCTACACCGCTGTGTCATCCGTCCACCCATCCACACGTTTATACCGTACACAAATTGGCAAATGAATTGGCAATCAAGTCAAATTCATAAAAGAGTGAATACATAATTGGATGAATACATAAATGGATGAATACATAAATGGACAAAATTAGTAGATAAATACTTATATATACGATTGGATATTTGCATGAATGAATCCAGGAATGAATTCGAAAATGAATCAATGAATGAATCAATGAATGAGTCTGTAATTCATTCATGTGTGTCTGTCTATACGTGAGAATAATGTATGTATATGTAAATGTCTCTGAGTGTGAATGTCTATGTGTGTTGGTCTCTCTCTGTGTGTCTGTGTGTTGGTCTCTCTATGTGTGTCTGTGTGTTGGTCTCTCTATGTGTCTGTGTGTGTTGTTCTCTCTATGTGTCCGTGTGTGTTGGTCTCTCTGTTTGTCTGTGTGTTGATCTCTCTATGTGTCCATGTGTGTTGTTCTCTCTATGTGTCCGTGTGTGTTGGTCTCTCTGTGTGTCTGTGTGTAGATCTCTCTATGTGTCCATGTGTGTTGTTCTCTCTATGTGTCAGTGTGTTGGTCTCTCTATGTCCGTGTGTGTTGGTCTCACTATGTGTCAGTGTGTTGGACTCTCTATGTGTCTGTGTGTTGGTCTCTCTATGTGTCTGTGTGTTGGTCTCACTATGTGTCCGTGTGTTGGTCTCTCTATGTGTCTGTGTGTTGGTCTCTCTATGTGTCCATGTGTGTTAGTCTCTCTATGTGTCCGTGTGTGTTGGTCTCTCTATGTGTCATTGTGTTGGTCTCTCTATGTGTCTCTGTGTGTGTGTCTGTAAAAATAAAACGTGTTTTCTTACTACGGACTGGAATCTCCTATGACCCTAAAATTTATAAGTTTATTGTCATTAGAATAAGTGCTGAAAACTTCTTAATTTCGTTTCAGTTCCTCCATGAAACCTACATTCAGTCTCTTCAGGACAAACACAGACGTTTAGCGGATGCAGAATGTAGAGAGTATCCATGCGAAGTAACCGCAGGGGTAACATTTGATCTTGTTACTGGAGTTACCTCAGATGTTGAATGGAGAGTGGCACACAATGATGTCATCATCAATGTCGCACCTGCACCACAGACCAGAGAGTCTATCGTCAAATTTCTTAAAGTGGAGCAGCGGAACCTGTCATCTTTCAGAAGAACGTTGACCAGTGTACCGGATACAAGAAGGTCGTCAAACATCATGGGCTTAACTGGCATAGGGTTCATGTCATTTGTCTTCATTTTATTGACTCTAATTGATGTCATCAATGTCATTTATAAAATAATATCATTTTTGAATCGAAATAACTAAAGTTGCTCATGTTTTTAGCAGAAACGCATCAGAAAACATAGTTTAAATTATTCATCCTTGTAAAGGGCAGAACTGAAAACATAGTTTAAATTAATCATCTTTATAAAGTCCACAACTGAAAATATAGTTTAAATTAATCATCCTTGTAAAGTGCAGAACTGAAGACGTAGTTTAAATTAATCATCCTTTTAAAGTGCAGAACTGAAGACGTAGTTTAAATTAATCATCCTTGTAAATTGCAGAACTGAAAACATAGTTTAAATTAATCATCCTTGTAAATTGCAGAACTGAAAACATAGTTTAAACTAATCTTCCTTGTAAAGTGCAGAACTGAAAACATAGTTTAAATTAATCATCATTGTAAAGTGTAGAACTGAAGACGTAGTTTAAAATAATCATCCTTGTAAAGTGCAGAAGTGAAAATATAGTTTAAATTAATCATCCTTGTAAATTGCAGAACTGAAAACATAGTATAAATTAATCATCCTGTACTTGTATGTAAAATTTACTCAAACACTTCCTGCCATTAATCCTGTATGTTTACAGTAAATCGTTAAGAATGACCTAGTATCTTTATTTTATTTGACACATTAATAATATTTATAAGTTCACATTTACTAATAATAAAATGTATAAGGAATTTTATGAATATAGTGTATAGAGGGTTAGTGTACACGAAGTATTTTTACTTGTGGTATTTTTATATGAAGTATATATTTTAGAATTTATATCGAAATGTTTATGTTCACTGTATTAATACTTTTTCTATATAAGTGTGTGATATTTTTAAGTGTAATATATATGTATTGTATTTATTCTTACATTTTTTTATTAAATATTTATATTTAGGTTTGCATATTTTAGATTTGAAGATTATATAATGGGAAATTCTTATCTCTAAAGGTCTTTTTTTTATTTCTGGTTTTTTGCTATACAGTTTGTATGTTTATAGTGTTTGGTTTTACAGTTTGCATGTTTATAGTGTTTGGCTTTACAGTTTGCATGTTTGTAGTGTTTGGCTTTACAGTTTGTTTGTTTATAGTGTTTGGCTTTACAGTTTGTATGTTTGTAGTGTTTGGCTTTACAGTTTGTTTAAAGTGTTTGGCTTACAATTTGAATGTTTGTAGTGTTTGGCTTTACAGTTTGTATGTTTATAGTGTTTGGCTTTACAGTTTGTATGTTTATAGTGTTTGGCTTTACAGTTTGTATGTTTATAGTGTTTGGCTTTACAGGTTGTATGTTTATAGTGTTTGACTTTACAGTTTGCATGTTTATAGGGTTTGGCTTTACAGTTTACATGTTTGTAGTGTTTGGTTTCTTAGTTTGTATGCTTATAGTGTTTGGCTTTACAATTTGTATGTTTGTAGTGTTTGGTTAAACAGTTTGTATGTTTGAAGTGTTTGGTGAAACAGTTTGTATGTTTGTAGTGTTTCGTTAAACAGTTTGTATGTTTGTAGTGTTTGGCTTTACAGTTTGTATGTTTGTAGTGCTTTATCATATAATGTTAACAACAAAACCTATACTAAAACGTAAATAAAAAGACAAACAGCCATATCATCAATTAAGAAGTGGAGATTTTATTGGCGGGAAAATAAATTGAGTGTGAAAACAAATGGTGAAAACATTTGCAAAAGAAAGGAAGTTACTGATTGAAACACGGAAGATTTTGTTAGAGAGTATTATTTTAATATCATATCAATGACATTCCCAACACCTACACCACTATTCGCTATGGTAGCCTCCATAAGACATCACAAAAAAATGACTCTGCAATGGAACCTACAGAGCCAGAGAAAGGTCGGCCGCCCTAGGACCACTTGCAGAAGGTCTTGCGAGCAGGAGATGAAAATTTCCAAACAGACATGGGGGGAATTGTAAAAGGCCTCCCAAAACGGAGTGCGCTGGAGAGAAGTTGCAAAGGGTATTAAAGGAAAAACACCACACTAAGTGAGATATTCACAACTGAATGAAATATCCAATATCTACACCACATTAAGTGAGATATTCACAACTGAATGAAATATCCAATATCTACACCACACTAAGTGAGATATTCACAACTGAATGAAATATCCAATATCTACACCACATTAAGTGAGATATTCACAACTGAATGAAATATCCAATATCTACACCACATTAAGTGAGATATTCTCTCTGAAGAAAACTAGTATGGTGAATGGTGGATGATGGATGGTGGATGGTGGATGGACGCCCGTATTTTGACTTGAACAATGGCTTCCTTTCTATTGTATAAAGGTAAGAAAACTAAACATTTTCTCTAAGCCCCTCTAGCTCCTGGCCCCACACATGACATTAGCTCTAGTCCCCACACATGACAATAGCTATAGGCCCCACACATGCTACTAGCTCTAGGCCCCACACATGACACTAGCTCTAGGCCCCACACATGACAATAGCTCTAGGCCCCACACATGACACTAGCTCTAGGCCCCACACATGATACTAGCTCTAGGCCCCACCTATGACACTAGCTCTAGGCCCCACAAACGACAATAGCTCTAGGCCCCACACATGACACTAGCTCCAGGCCCCACACATGGCACTAGCTCTAGGCCCCACACATGACACTAGCTCTAGGCCCCACACATGACACTAGCTCTAGGCCCCACAAATGACAATAGCTCTAGGCCCCACTCATGACAATAGCTCTAGGCCCCACACATGATACTAGCTCTAGGCCCCACACGTGATACTAGCTCTAGGCCTTACCTATGACACTAGCTCTATGCCCCACACATGACACTAGCTCTAGGCCCCACACATGACAATAGCTCCAGGCCCCACAAATGACAATAGCTCTAGGCCCCACAAATGACACTAGCTCCAGGCCCCACACATGACACTAGCTCCAGGCCCCACACATGACACTAGCTCCAGGCCCCACACATGACACTAGCTATAGGCCCCACACATGACACTAGCTCTAGGCCCCACACATGACACTAGCTATAGGCCCCACACATGACACTAGCTCTAGGCCCCACACATGACACTAGCTCTAGGCCCTACACATGACACTAGCTCTAGGCCCCACACATGACACTTGCTCTAGGCCCCACACATGACACTTGCTCCAGGCCCCACACATGACACTAGCTCTAGGCCTCACACATGACACTAGCTCTAGGCCCCACACATGACATTAGCTCTAGGCTTTCACACATGACACTAGCTCTATGCCCCACACATTACACTAGCTCTAGGCCCCACACATGACACTAGCTCTAGGCCCCACACATGACAATAGCTCTAGGCCCCACAAATGACAGTAGCTCCAGGTCCCACACATGACACTAGCTCCAGACCCTACACATGAAACTACATCTAGGCCCCACACATGACACTAGCTCTAGGTCCCACACATGACACTAGCTCTAGTCCCCACACATGACACTACATCTAGGCCCCACACATGACACTAGCTCTAGGCCACACACATGACACTAGCTCTAGGCCACACACATGACACTAGCTCTAGGCCCCACACATGACACTAGCTCTAGGCCCGTTGTGCTCAGGCCGCCTATTATTCTTATCAGTGGATTGTTTTGAAACGTTTCAAGTTTCCATTTTCATGGAGGAGACAGAAAGATTCGTGCTTGTGATAAATGGTGATATATTAATAATTCATCTGAAAACATCAAGTAAGTTGGTCTAACAAGAATTTTTTTTTGTTGTGTGTGTGCGTGTGTGTTTGACCCAGCTTTGCTCTTACTTGATACAGAAACAAAATTCTATTTTTTTTTTAAAGTTATGCAACATATGTATATAATGAAAGCTTGCTACTCAACTCCCTGGTCAATAATTGATAATCAATCAAAATCAATAACTCTACTGTTAATCAATATGATAAGTTAATAGCCCATTGATAGTTTTTCACTGGCTAATTTCTTCGTGCCGCCCCCCCCCCCCCGTGCCTCTCCCCCAAGGAGTATCTGAAATGATCTGCAGACCGCATGATGCCAGACACACATGTTTCATATCACACGTCCAAATGAATATTACAAACCGTTATATTGATTTTTATTTGCTTGCTTTTCAATATTGCTTCTTTGATGAGATCCTTTGTAAATATTTACTCACTCAACCCGACCTCCACCTCTTCCCCCCCCACCCCCAATTTTATGCTTCATACGTCAACGGTGACTGTTTAATCATGAAAAATTCATTACATATAACAAAAAAAAAAAAAATAGAAGAATTGATGGCAGGCTGAATGAAATAATAACACATTTCTGTATAGACCGAACGGAATGTGTGTATATATGTCTTCTTGCTGTCAGACAATTGACAGAAAATGTTGCTTTTTTTTTTCTAAGGGTGTAAATATCCAATACATGTATAACTAACCGTCCTTTTTTTTTATTTTTCGCATGGCTGAAAGTGTAAGGCATATTCTAGACACTTATTCTATTCGTATAGCTTGTGTATAGGTTGACGAAATTTGAACTTGAACATTAAAAAAAGATGGAATCAAAGTAAAAACCGGTAAAATTAACTAAATTAATCTGATTCTGTTTAAAGTGAATTTTCTAAAAAAAAATATTCTGAATTGTTTGCAATCTTCAATGTAGGTAAGATTATTTTTTTCACCGCTTGATTAATATGCTTAGCTCTTAAATGCTTGTCGAAATCGTAAGATTATTAAATGATTATCTATCTAAATATCATGTTGTAATTATATGTTACTATTTTGAGTTCACTCAATGAACTATACAAACATTTCTTGACGAACCATAACTCTGAGACATTGGCTAAGTGAAGAGTTACTCACATAATGAAACTTGTGGCTGTACTGGTGTATTGTCTCTCCATTTCACAAGGTAAGTTTTACGTCATTTCAAATAATCTCATGACTAGCGAAGGTATTTAAACTTTTAATTCAAAGATCGAGAATATAAACAAATAGTGCAAAGTTTCATCACTATTTCTCTAAATGATACGAAACTAAAATTGTGTAAATCTGCAAAGCAAAAGATAAAGGAGTCTTTGTATATATATATATATATATATATATATATATATATATATATATTATGAAGTGATTATTTCATTATACTTCTTAATCGTGGTTGTTCTTTGCAGTTTGGTGGCGAAGAGTTTTTAAGTTTGTTAACATTGTGTGTGATAATGTACCTAATTGAATAACTATGTATAACATATAGACAGACGCTTTGTGGATATATCGGGATAGATTGGTGTAGATAAAGATAAAGATAACTAAAGATAGAATAGAATAAAAATAAACTTGTTACCTATAGATAAAATAAGTGTGTTTCATAGATATTAATATGAATATAGACTGACAGCCTGACAGATATTGATAGATAGACAGAGAGACAGGTAGACAGACAGACAGACAGAAGTTAGATAGATAGATAGATAGATAGATAGATAGATAGATAGATAGATAGATAGATAGATAGATAGATAGATAGATAGATAGATAGATAGATAGGTAGGTAGGTAGGTAGGTAGGTAGGTAGGTAGGTAGGTAGGTAGGTAGGTAGGTAGGTAGGTAGGTAGGTAGGTAGGTAGGTAGGTAGGTAGGTAGGTAGGTAGGTAGGTAGATAGATAGATAGATAGATAGATAGATAGATAGATAGATAGATAGATAGATAGATAGATAGATAGATAGATAGATAGATAGATAGATAGATAGATAGATAGATAGATAGATAGATAGATAGATAGATAGATAGATAGATAGATAGATAGATAGATAGATAGATAGATAGATAGATAGATAGATAGATAGATAGATAGATAGATTATGATGATATATTCATGCAAGTGATTATGCTTTACTCAGTTCAAGCTGACCCAATAGACTGCTCATCTCTAAACAACTCTATCAGCGTCAATGGGAAATGTTTTAAGTTTTTTGACGTCAATATAACTTGGATTAACGCTCAGGTAAACAGACTCACAACCGTTCTTATATGCAGATTGGGGGGAGGGGCATCAACAATGAATTCATATTAAATATGAAAATATGAAAATATGAAAATATGATGCTTGGAGAAGCCCCCCCCCCGACTATTACATTTTTAGCTTAGCATGAGCAGTATTAATTGGAATCTCTTCTTTGGGCCCCCTCCCTCAGGGTGTTGAGCACGGCTGAGTGCAGACGAGATTGTGGGCCGCGGGCCCGAGTTTGTCGTGGGGCTTCTAGTTGTAACTTTTAGTTTGTATAACGCATGAACACGTTAACTTAATGTGTTTCTGTTTGATATACAAAATACAAATCTAATTAACCATTGCGTTACTCATAATTTTTTATCAGTGGTAACTGGTAACCATGATGTTAACGGCGAATTTCATATTCTGACAGTGTACACACATGTACTAGACAATGTTAGATACACAATGTGTCGATATAAACTTCACAATGTACCAATAAAAAGTACAAAGCTACCGGTAGTAGCTATTTAATGTGCTCATACTCACTACACAATGTACCAATACTGACTACACAATGTATCAATACTCACTACACAATGTACCAATACTGACTACACAATGTACCAATACTCACTACACAATGCACCAATACTCACTACATAATGCACCAATACTCACTACACAATGTACCAATACTGACTACACAATGTACCAATACTCACTACACAATGCACCAATACTCACTACACAATGTACCAATACTCGCTACACAATGTACCAATACTCACTACACAATGTACCAATACTGACTACATAATGTACCAATACTCACTACACAATGCACCAATACTGACTACACAATGCACAAATTCTGACTACACAATGTACCAATACTGACCACATAATGTACCAATACTGACTACCAATATAAATTACACAATGTGTAAACATTATTTAACAGATTCAATGCAAAGTTAATCTTCAGCTGATTAGCCGAAATGTTACTTCGGTATTCCAAACTTACTTCTTGTGTAAGTTAAACTGTTACTGTATATAACAAAATATATGTAAAATACCTAAAATTAGAGTACATGTAAATGGAAATTAAAGGGAGCTAATGACATTTATTTTATGGGTCTGTTTGTATACATGAACTATTTCCCTTGCATTAAACAATGTCAATAGCTCCAAGAAATGTTTTATTTTTGTTTGTATTATACAAATGTACCTTGCTATGTTGGACTCGCTCCTTCCTCTATTTCTTTGTAGTATTTTAAAAACACCGTCCTATGATGGTATGTAGCATTCCCTTGGTAAATGACTTAAAATTTACTGGAACTGGGTCGGGAGGACTCCAGATATGAACGAATATTATTGGCTGACGATTAGCAGATGTAGCTTCGACTTTGGCTAAGACCTTCAGATGTATCTAGTCCTGGGGGGCCTTGAATATACCGTTAGCCTCTCAGGGGCCCATGATAATCTTTGACAAAAGCATCTTTCGTAAACAGATCCAGTCTGCCGTCTAAGGGCCCATTATAAAGTACTTTTAGAAGAAGGCCCATCATAAAGTACTTTTAGAAGAAGGCCCATCATAAAGTACTTTTAGAAGAAGGCCCATTATAAAGTACTTTTAGAAGAAGGCCCATTATAAATTACATTTAGAAGAGGGACCATTATAAATTACATTTAGAAGAGGAACCATTATAAATTACATTTAAAAGACGGCCCATTATAAATTACATTTAGAAGAGGGCCCATTATAAATTACATTTAAAAGATGGCCCATTATAAATATTCTTTTAGAAGGGGGGCCCATTATAAATTACATTTAATAGAGGGCCCGTTATAAAGTACTTTTAGAGGCTCTGGGTAAAGGTAACTTGCAAGGTTGCCGACTTGGATGACGGTGTCCAGATTTGGTCAATTTTTAAGTCATTTATAAATAAGAAAAAAAAAAAAACTGAATATTCCAGATCAAAATATATTTTCTCCAATATTACCGGCTATTTGTTTTTGCATCAGTATTTTAGTATACACAAGGAGTAAATAGTTTCAAGAGTAGTTTCTTTAGCATTAATGGCCGCAGGAAGCAGAGACAGTTTTGAATTCATCTGTTTCTGTAACCATGGCATACTTAGGGTGTTGTGTACTCTAATTTATCTGCTTCGTTAATACTTCATAATATGTCCGCATTCTTTTAAGATCAACATCCCAACTGCCTCTTGAACGCCACACACCAAATGACACTTGGGAAAACACTCGCACATATGAACACAGCGCTGCGCAATTCACAAACTAATACACAAAAGCGAACACTTCAAATATCCAGTCAGTAATAGGAACAATGTATTCATATAAAGGAAATATTATTATAAGTTTAATCCATCAAATCTATAAACAAAGAATGATGACAAAATAAGAATAAAGTCCAGACCAATAGTATAGTCACCAACGGCCCAACTTTTACACTCGTGTACTAGCACCTGTCCCATACGATCAACTCTTTACTGTAGGTTGGTTAACTCCCTTCTCCACGTTCACCTACAACCACCTTCCCTCCTAGCCCCCTTCCCCCCCCCCCGATCTCATCAATCAAATACAGCCATGCTCCACTGGTCACTCAGGTCACTCTCCATTCACGACTTTGATCTTCCACCCATTTCACGATTAAATCCACGCCATGCCATTCAAACACGCTAACTGACCCAACACGGCTCTCACACCCACATATAATATTCTGACGACAGATATTCTGCTGCGCAACTCACAAACTAAAACACAACAAGGGATTGTGTGGTTACCGCATGGCCCAGGCGCTTTTACTTCCCCTTAAAGTCAGGCACCCTTTTGAAATGGGATGGACTAAAGGGACTCTTAAGCCAACTTTCACCAGGACCTGGAAATATTCGATCGCATTTTCACCGGAGGATCGAACCCATGACAATCAGGTTAACTGTCGAACATTCTACACAAGTCGCCCCCCACCTCCACACTACAACCCGCCACACTGTGAGTGATTGATGATCTACATCACAAATATATTAATGAAATATGTATGCTGTCTCGTTCAATGTTTTTAATTTTATCCAATAATTGGTGGCTTTCATTCACTTATTTCCTAGAGACACAAAGTAGTGACGTAATTATATTGTTCTTAATTTTACGTTCTGTTCACTTCCCGTAAATTTTTTATTTGTTCTTGGCCTTATTTTCTTTTAAGTTGTATATTAATACTTTGCATCATGTCGTGGTACAATTCATGGGTGAAAATTTTCTTCCACAATATTTTTTTTTTGAAAATTATTATTATCATTTATATAAAACTTACTTTTTTTGCTTATCTGTCATGAATTATTATACAAGTAATTATTTACGTAACAAAAACAGCAGTATGCTTTGCGTAATAAAAACAGCAGTACGGTTTAAGTAACAAAAACAGCAGTATATTACAGGTATTCAAATATAAATGCATGAGAAATATCCTCAGAGTCTCCTACCTAGAACGCAAGAACTATGACTATGTCTGGGAAAGAATATCTCAATAGTTGACCCCCCTCAGGAAATGATTATGGAAACGATTAAGTGACGTCAGATGGCATGGTTCGGACGTGTGTCACGGCATGTTAGCCCGCCAAGGGACGATAGAAGGAGAGTCCATACAAAGGCGGCCGTCGGAGAGAGCGCCTGCGGAAATGTTCACCCAACGACCACATTGGTTAAGGGTTTAATGGCGATAGGGGTGATGTTGGCTTGAAGACACACGATATGACGGGGATGTTATTGGATAGAAGACACACGATATGACGGGGATGTTGGATAGAAGACACACGATATGACGGGGATGTTATTGGATAGAAGACACACGATATGACGGGGATGTTATTGGATAGAAGACACACGATATGACGGGGATGTTATTGGATAGAAGACACACGATATGAAGGGGATGTTGGATAGAAGACACACGATATGACGGGGATGTTATTGGATAGAAGACACGCGATATGACGGGGATGTTATTGGATAGAAGACACACGATATGAAGGGGATGTTATTGGGTAGAAGACACACGATATGACGGGAATGTTATTGGACGATATGACGGGGATGTTATTGGATAGAAGACACACGATATGACGGGGATGTTATTGGATAGAAGACACATGATATGAAGGGGATGTTGGATAGAAGACACACGATATGACGGGGATGTTATTGGATAGAAGACACACGATATGACGGGGATGTTATTGGATAGAAGACACACGATATGAAGGGGATGTTATTGGGTAGAAGACACACGATATGACGGGAATGTTATTGGATAGAAGACACACGATATGACGGGGATGTTATTGGATAGAAGACACACGATATGACGGGGATGTTACTGGATAGAAGACACACGATATGACGGGGATGTTATTGGATAGAAGACACACGATATGACGGGGATGTTATTGGATAGAAGACACACGATATGACGGGGATGTTATTGGCTAGAAGACACACGATATGACGGGGATGTTATTGGATAGAAGACACACGATATGACGGGGATGTTATTGGATAGAAGACACACGATATGACGGGGATGCTATTGGATAGAAGACACACGATATGACGGGGATGTTGGATAGAAGGCACACGATATGACGGGGATGTTATTGGATAGAAGACACAAGATATGAAGGGGATGTTATTGGATAGAAGACACACGATATGACGGGGATGTTATTGGATAGAAGACACACGATATGACGGGGATGTTATTGGATAGAAGACACACGATATGACGGGGATGTTATTGGCTAGAAGACACACGATATGACGGGGATGTTATTGGATAGAAGACACACGATATGACGGGGATGTTATTGGATAGAAGACACACGATATGACGGGATGTTATTGGATAGAAGACACACGATATGAAGGGGATGTTATTGGATAGAAGACACACGATATGACTGGGATGTTATTGGATAGAAGACACACGATATGACGGGGATGTTATTGGATAGAAGACACACGATATGACGGGGATGTTATTGGATAGAAGTCACAGGATATGACGGGGATGTTGGATAGAAGACACACGATATGACGGGGATGTTATTGGATAGAAGACACACGATATGACGGGGATGTTGGATAGAAGGCACACGATATGACTGGGATGTTATTGGATAGAAGACACAAGATATGATTTTGTGCAGAATTTAGAAAAAAAAAAACAAAGTTTCAGTTTAGATAGCAATCTAGATAATTACCTTTATGTTCTTGATATTTCTGGATATTTTTTTCGCCATATATCTGCGTATTTTTGTCTGGAAAAGTTTGGGAATTTTTATTCAAAGGTTTGGAAAAAGCCGATAATGTAAAAACTGTCCAATGGGTGTTCGTAGCTGGAGGAAAAATTAAAGTTTTCAAATGCACTAGAATTAAATGAAGTCCATCCATGTTTATGGGTAGTCATCTTCGTCATCTTTTGTACATAAGTGACTTATAAAGACAATTAACTTTGTGAGTACGCATAGTTGAACCTTGACCTTGGGGTGGTGGGGGGGAGAGGTACCAGGGGTCACAACTGCATTAGATTTTCCCTGATTTTAAAAATATGATCACTGTAATAAGCTCCATTTATCATTGACTTAATCCACATGATGAAGTGTTTCCATTTTTAACAAACTTACAGCAATTTTGTTCCGAAAGTCTTTACAATGGAACTTTAGCCGAGGCGCTGACTGATCAAGAAATGGAGGCACTCATCAGCTTGACCAGTCTCAACGGTTATCCTAAGGGTAAGGATTATTGATGGACTATTAACTTTTAAAATAGGTCAAATAAATGTTGTTGTTTTTTTAATGAAATGGAATTTCAGCCCAAAGTTCATTTTCAAATAAGTCTGTCCAAATGTGTGTGGTAAAATATGAATTGAGATCAGTTGTAGTCTTATGTTATTCAATATGCATAGTACATTCATAGAAGTAGGTAATTATTATAATGAAACGTTAATTTTAGAACCGATCTGACGATACAGCGAAAAATTGCAATATTTTCTTTTTTTTTAAACCAGTACCAATAAATCAGAAATATTTGTAACAAAACCGAACTGGTGCAACTGTTTTAAGATAAATGAGTTAGAAGATTTAAGGATGTGGCCACAAACCCAACAGAAAGTGAGGCTAATTCAAAGCTTATAAAAATACATTTATACGAACAGTAGTCATTACATGTTTGAATGTATTTATCTTAACTGTAAATTGGTCAATTGGTAAATTGGTAGAATTATTGTTTACCAAGATTTGATTTTTTTTATATAATTTTTTTACAGAAACATAAATTTGTTATACTTTGTTATCAGTTAATATTTTATTTTTATATTTTTTTTCCCCAGTCTGGCTGGGAGGGGGCGATTTCATAGAGGACGGGACCTTCGTGTGGAATCATTCACTTATAACGATGAACAAAACATTCTCCCTGAAATGGTTTCATCCTGGCCAGCCTGATAATAATAACCTCGGTAAACCCCACGTTGAGGACTGCCTGTGTATTTGGTACAACTATACCTTCAAACTGAATGACTGCGGCTGCGACTATGTCTACAGGTTCATATGTCAGACAGGTGAGTGTCATGCCCTGCAGTAAACCAGCAGGTATACCTTATCTCGTGATCAGCGCTTCACAGAGGAAAGTTTGAAAGAAAAGTGTTATCTCTGTTTTAAAACAAAGCAAATTGTGATGAACTAAAAGAAAACCTTTTTTTAAATTTGAAACAGTTCACCGAGACACCCACTTCACCTTCCTCCACCCCTTCTCCTCCCCCCCCAGATACTATTATGTCGAAAGTAGGCTGTATGTCATGATGCTCATATGTTCAGATAATACGCTGCCCAGATATAAAAGAAATTCAATAAATATATCAAGATATATGGTCAGATACTAATATGCCTAGATACTAATATGCCAAGATACTAATATGCCCAGATACTAATATGCCCATATACTAATATGCCAAGATACTAATATGCCCAGATACTAATATGCCCAGATAATAATACGCCCAGATTCTAATATGCCCAGATACTAATATGCCCAGATAATAATATGCCCAGATAATAATATGCCCAGATAATAATATGCCCATATACTAATATGCCCAGATAATAATATGCCCAGAAACTAATATGCCCAGAAACTAATATGCCCAGAAACTAATATGCCCAGAAACTAATATGCCCAGGTAATAATATGCCCAGAAACTAATAAGCCCAGATAATAATATGCCCAGATTCTAATATGCCCAGATACTAATATGCCCAGATAATAATATGCCCAGATAATAATATGCCCAGATAATAATATGCCCATATACTAATATGCCCAGATAATAATATGCCCAGAAACTAATATGCCCAGAAACTAATATGCCCAGAAACTAATATGCCCAGAAACTAATATGCCCAGGTAATAATATGCCCAGAAACTAATAAGCCCAGATAATAATATGCCCAGAAACTAATATGCCCAGATAATAATATGCCCAGAAACTAATATGCCCAGATAATAATATGCCCAGAAACTAATATGCTCAGATAATAATATGCCCAGAAACTATATGCCCAGATAATAATATGCCCAGAAACTAATATGCTCAGATAATAATATGCCCAGAAACTAATATGCTCAGATAATAATATGCCCAGAAACTAATATGCTCAGATAATAATATGCCCAGAAACTATATGCCCAGATAATAATATGCCCAGAAACTAATAAGCTCAGATAATAATATGCCCAGAAACTATATGCTCAGATAATAATATGCCCAGAAACTAATATGCTCAGATAATAATATGCCCAGAAACTAATATGTTCAGATAATAATATGCCCAGAAACTAATATGCTCAGATAATAATATGCCCAGATAATAATATGCTCAGATAATAATATGCCCAGAAACTATATGCCCAGATAATAATATGCCCAGAAACTATATGCCCAGATAATAATATGCCCAGAAACTATATGCCCAGATAATAATATGCCCAGAAACTATATGCCCAGATAATAATATGCCCAGATAATAATATGCCCAGAAACTATATGCCCAGATAATAATATGCCCAGAAACTATATGCCCAGATAATAATATGCCCAGAAACTATATGCCCAGATAATAATATGCCCAGAAACTATATGCCCAGATAATAATATGCCCAGAAACTAATATCTCTAAATTACTCACAGAGCTTAAACCTCAGGTGTCTGTTCTTGACCTCTGCTATCCATGGATGAACACCGTCTACTTCAACAACAGGTGTGCAATCATGGTGAACGTCTCACTGACCTGGAATCTTGCAGGAGTAAGTCAAAGTAAACGACAAAGGGATGTTTATTCCTCTGAACATAGTACAGACCATAGACTTATTTTATAGATGTAGTGACTAAACAGTGGCGTAGGAAGGGAGGGTACTGTGGATCGTGCGACTGATTAGCGGGCGGTGACGAGCTAGCAAGGGGCGCCTAACCAGCAAGGGGCGCCTAGCCAGCAAATGGCGCCGAGCCAGCAAGGGGTGCCGAGACAGCAAGGGGTGCTGAGACAGCAAATGGGACCGAGACAGAAAGTGGG
The DNA here is from genome assembly GCA_021962125.1 of Bulinus truncatus. Lineage (NCBI taxonomy): Eukaryota > Metazoa > Mollusca > Gastropoda > Planorbidae > Bulinus > Bulinus truncatus. The sequence goes on from JAGDYQ010000024.1 coordinate 94,249, forward strand.
GAAGAGACAGCAAGGGATGCCGAGACAGCAAGTGGGGCGCTGAGGCAGCAACTGAGGCCAATCCAGCAAGTGAGGCCAATCCAGCAAGTGGGGCAAATCCAGCTGGTGGGACCAATCCAGCAAGTGGGGCCAAGACAGCAAGGGGTGCTGAGACAGCAAATGGGGCCGAGACAGCAAGTGGGGAAGAGACAGCAAGGGATGCCGAGACAGCAAGTGGGGCGCTGAGGCAGCAAGTGAGGCCAATCCAGCAAGTGAGGCCAATCCAGCAAGTGGGGCCAATCCAGCAAGTGAGGCCAATCCAGCAAGTGGGGCCAATCCAGCAAGTGAGGCCAATCCAGCAAGTGGGGCAAATCCAGCAAGTGGGACCAATCCAGCAAGTGGCACCAATCCAGCAAGTGGGGCCAAGACAGCAAGTGGCGCCGAGCCAGCATGGGGGGGGGGGCGAGCCAGCAAGCGGCTATGAGAAAGCATTGGGTGCCGAAAGGGCGCTATTGATGTTTTTGCACTTTTCAGACTGGGAGGAAAGCGCCGAAAAAAATGTTGCTGTCACAGGGCGCTACAAATATCTCGCCACAGCCCTGGATATAAACAATGAAATAGTGTGTTTGACGCCGCTGCAATGATGGGAACAAAACTCTTAGATCCTATTGGAAACATTGATGGGATGTTTTACAACGTCCTTCTTTCATAACCACTATAGCCGATGGTGCAATAGCCATGTAGGCACAACGGGAGACATGGAGGGAAACTACAATCAGGACTTGGAAATAAAAAATTACTTGGTTTTCACCGGAGATTTGAGCCGGCTACTCTCAGGTCAACAGTCGAGCGTTTTTTCTTTTTAAGAACAAAATAATTTTTGTTTCGTTATTTTTAAATTTGTTGTCTCTCGTTATGTTTTTTAACTTGCTACCTACATTTATATTCACATTTTGTCCAACGTTTAGCCCCCTCCCCCCCCCCCCCGAACCTTTCCACCCAAAAAAAGTTAATTGTTACATTTTTTTTTTGGTTTTTCTATCCAGGGTATTTGTCGATACATAGAGACATCAAGTCGTCTGCTGGAACTAATGTCGGAGGACGAAAGACGTCAAACTAAAGTCCTGGCTGAAGTAACAGGGATCAAACAGTGTAAATCTTGTCAATATCTCCATTTGATATGATTGTGTTATATGCATGTGTTGTTTCTTAGATTGTGTGGAGGGGGGATCTTTTTTTATACCTAGGGATATGAATTTTTTCAAGTAGCACTGGTGTTTAATACGCATATTGTAAATTGTAATCTGCTGTGTTTTACTTGAACATAGATACATAGCTACAGAGATAGATACATATCTACATAGACACAGAGATAGATACATAGCTACATTGACACAGAGATAGATACATAGCTACAAAGACACAGAGATAGATACATAGACACCGAGATAGATACATAGATACATAGACACAGAGATAGATACATAGACACAGAGATAGATACATAGACACAGAGATAGGTACATAGCTACAAAGACACAGAGATAGATACTTAGATACATAGACACAGAGATAGATATATAGACACAGAGATAGATACATAGACACAGAGATAGGTACATAGCTACAAAGACACAGAGATAGATACATAGACACAGAGATAGATACATAGACACAGAGATAGATACATAGACACAGAGATAGATACATAGACACAGAGATAGATACATAGATACATAGACACAGAGATAGATACATAGATACATAGACACAGAGATAGACACATAGACACAGAGATAGATACGTAGACACAGAGATAGATACATAGACACAGAGATAGATACATAGATACATAGACACAGAGATAGATACATAGATACATAGACACAGAGATAGATACATAGATACATAGACACAGAGATATATACATAGGTACATAGACACAGAGATAGACACATAGACACAGAGATAGATACATAGATACGTAGACACAGAGATAGATACATAGATACATAGACACAGAGATAGATACATAGCTACAAAGACACAGAGATAGATACATAGACACCGAGATAGATACATAGACACAGAGATAGATACATAGACACAGAGATAGATACATAGACACAGAGATAGGTACATAGCTACAAAGACACAGAGATAGATACTTAGATACATAGACACAGAGATAGATATATAGACACAGAGATAGATACATAGACACAGAGATAGGTACATAGCTACAAAGACACAGAGATAGATACATAGACACAGAGATAGATACATAGACACAGAGATAGATACATAGACACAGAGATAGATACATAGACACAGAGATAGATACATAGATACATAGACACAGAGATAGATACATAGATACATAGACACAGAGATAGATACATAGATACATAGACACAGAGATATATACATAGGTACATAGACACAGAGATAGACACATAGACACAGAGATAGATACATAGATACGTAGACACAGAGATAGATACATAGATACATAGACACAGAGATAGATACATAGATACATAGACACAGAGATAAATACATAGACACAGAGATAAATACATAGCTACAAAGACACAGAGATGGATACATAGACACAGAGATAAATACATAGATACATAGACACAGAGATAGACACATAGATACATAGACACAGAGATAGATACATAGATACATAGACACAGAGATAGATACATAGCTACATAGACACAAAGATAGATACATAGATACATAGACACAGAGATAGATACATAGATACATAGACAAAGAGATAGATACATAGATACATAGACACAGAGATAGATACATAGACACAGTGATAGATACATAGATACATAGACACAGAGATAGATACATAGATACATAGACACAGAGATAGATACATAGATACATAGACACAGAGATAGATACATAGACACAGAGATAGATACATAGACACAGAGATAGATACATAGATACATAGACACAGAGATAAATACATAGACACAGAGATAGATACATAGATACATTGACACAGAGATAGATACATAGATACATAGACACAGAGATAGATACATAGACACAGAGATAGATACATAGATACATAGACACAGAGATAGATACATATATACATAGACACAGAGATAGATACATAGATACATAGACACAGAGATAGATACATAGACACAGAGATAGATACATAGATACATAGACACAGAGATAGATACATATATACATAGACACAGAGATAGATACATAGATACATAGACACAAAGATAGATACATAGATACATAGACACAGAGATAGATACATTGACACAGAGATAGTTACATAGATACATAGACACAGAGATAGATACATATACACAGAGATAGATACATAGATACATAGACACATAGATAGATACATAGATACAGAGATAGATACATAGATGCATAGACACAGAGATAGATACATAGATATATAGATACAAAGATAGATACATAGATACATAGACACAGAGATAGATACATTGACACAGAGATAGTTACATAGATACATAGACACAGAGATAGATACATAGACACAGAGATAGATACATAGATACATAGACACATAGATAGATACATAGATACATAGACACAGAGATAGATACATAGATGCATAGACACAGAGATAGATACATAGATACATAGACACAGAGATAGATACATAGACACAGAGATAGATACATAGATACATTGACACAGAGATAGATACATAGCTACATTGACTCAGAGATACAGAGATAGAAACATAGATACACAGCTACATAGACACACAGATAGAATTATAGAGTCATAACTACATTGAATAGATTTCAATAGGGAAGGGAGGGTGTATTAGAATCTGGTATCGAATAGTTCGGATTTTTTTAAGTATCGGAATCGATTCATTTTAGACTAGTTTCCTATTCACTCAAATTATTTCTAAAATCTAATTTTTTTTTCACTATCGGAAATGGTTTCTTAAGACAACATATTGCTACCAGTATCGTAGTCGCTAACCATAAATATCGCTAACAGTATCGTAGTCGTTGAACTTGTTTCTTTCCTCTTGTCACCAATAGAAAACATTCTTCTGTAACTTATTTTACTTTCAGTCTGGGTCGGTGGTCAGCAGATAGGTGGAAGATTCGTTTGGTCATCAAAACAGGTGGAGATCACAAACAACACCTGGCTAGCATCTCAGCCGGACTATTACCGAACTGGACACGACTGTGTGGCTATTAGTCAGACTGGTCAATATTATGACGTGATGTGCAACAGTTCATTGGGGTACATCTGCGAATTCGGTGAGTATTTTTATAATTCCTAATGTCATTATATTACGTTATAAAACTAGCTTTAGATACAAAACTATTACTTACTATAATGGTTTTAGATACAAGGCTATTACGTACTACACTAGCTTTAGATACGAAACTATTACTTACTATAATGGTTTTAGATACAAGGCTATTACGTACTACACTAGCTTTAGATACGAAACTATTACTTACTATAATGGTTTTAGATACGAAACTATTACGTACTACACTAGCTTTAGATACGAAACTATTACTTACTATAATGGTTTTGGATACGAGGCTATTACGTACTACACTGGCTTTAGATACGAAACTATTACTTACTATAATGGTTTTAGATACGAGACTATTACGTACTACACTGGCTTTAAATACGAGACTCATACTTACTACATTGTTTTCTATCATAAAAAAACACAAAGAAGATATGTTTATGTTCTAATAAAAAAAATATAAAGTTGATCCAAAAATTGTATGAATATTTTTTTTTTAATATTTCAATAAGATCCTTATTCAAATGAATTGAATTTTAAGTAGAAATATGTCCCTAGTTATTCCACACAGTCAAAAATGCATTCTAAGCAATAAGAGAACTTTAAACTAACTGTGATAAAAAAAAATTAAAACTGTAAATTTCGACTTTTCAAGATTTAATTCTAGATTTAAGTGAAGGGTTACTCACTGGCTTTAGACATTTTCCCAATATTTCATGGTAGATGATAAATCAAAAAAAAATATTTTCCCCATATTTCTACAACCTCAAGTTTAATTGTCATGAATAACAATTTCAGAATCTGCTCAATATTATGCTAACCTTGTTTAAATCGGGAAAATACTCTACAGTATATAAATTATTTCTCCGACTAATACATGTATAATCACTTGTGTAAAGAACATTAATATAATGAATGATATACGTAAAACAAGTTAATTTCACTTGTTTAGTTTATGTTTGTTGACAATTTGTAAACCTTAGAAGTCGGTTACTTTACATGCCAAAAAAAAAAAAAAATTTCATATATCTAACGGTAGAGTTTTCAAGATAAAAAGATATGTCGATTTGAACCGAAGCGTCCATGTTGATTTACATGTTTACCTCCCCCTACCCCCAACCCTTTCCACCCAGACAGCTTATGACGTAGCTCAGTGAAGAAACAAATATTGATTGAATGAATCCATTGAAAATCTTCCTTAGAGAGTAATGATGACGTCATTATTTTGGAAATTACTAAAAAAAATAGTGCAAATGTCAAGTTAGATAAGAGACCAAATTGGGCTTTCCCCATTGCATGAATGTTGAGATTTAAAATGTGGGTTGTCTCTTACTTTTGTCTGTTTTAGAAGACATTTTTATTTCAGTTAGAAACAGTAGAAAACATCTTACCAAAGTATTTCTAAATTACCTTTAAGAGAAGAAGCTCCAAAAATAAAAAAAGGGAAAAGAAACGAAAAATAACTTTAAAATATTATCGTTAAGAACAAAATATTTCTATCTCTGGTGTATTTGTTCACTAACAAAAATTTTCTTTAAAATTTCTAGACATCAGTTGTCCTACAGGTTTCAACCTTTTGACAATCCCTTCAAACGGAAAATGTTTCGGCATTTCCACAGCCATTGTAAGTATAGTATAGTATATGTTTCATATGTGTTCCTTTTGATTCTTTTTTCTCCTTTAATGTTCGATCCATTGTCTAATAGTCCAGAGAATTTACTTTTGCTGCTGACAAAGGGATGTATCTCTTTTACTAATTACCGTAGATACTCGCGTATAAGTCGATCTAACAGATGAGTCGAAGAGTATTTTTAAGCCGAATATTACGGCATTTGTTATGACCTGCGCGTAAGTCGAGGGTAAAACTTTGACAGCTATCATATTCTTTAAATTTTATGATTATACCGCTGGACTTTGACCGCACTGTCATGTCATCGCGCTTTATCATCATGCACTAGGCACCAACCGATAAACACGGGATGACCGGATTCCAACCCTCGTGATTGCATTGCAAGCACTCTACCAACTGAACTATCCATCCACTCTACCAACTGAACTATCCAGCCACTCTACCAACTGAACTATACAGCCACTCTACCAACTGAACTATACAGCCACTCTACCAACTGAACTATCCAGTCACTCTACCAACTGAACTATCCAGCCACTCTACCAACTAAACTATCCAGTCACTCTACCAACTGAACTATCCACTCTACCAACTGAACTATCCAGCCACTCTACCAACTGAACTACCCACTCTACCAACTGAACTATACAGCCACTCTACCAACTGAACTATCCAGCCACTCTACCAACTGAACTATCCAGCCACTCTACCAACTGAACTATACAGCCACTCTACCAACTGAACTATCCAGCCACTCTACCAACTGAACTATACTGCCACTCTACCAACTGAACTATCCAGCCACACTTCCAACTGAACTATCCAGCCACTCTACCAACTGAACTATCCAGCCACTCTACCAACTGAACTATACAGGCACTCTACCAACTGAGCTATCCAGTCACTCTACCAACTAAACTATCCAGTCACTCTACCAACTGAACTATCAACTCTACCAACTGAACTATCCAGCCACTATACCAACTGAACTATCCACTCTACCAACTGAACTATCCAGCCACTCTACCAACTATACAGCCACTCTACCAACTGAACTATCCAGCCACTCTACCAACTGAACTATACAGCCACTCTACCAACTGAACTATCCAGCCACTCTACCAACTGAACTATCCACTCTACCAACTGAACTATACAGCCACTCTACCAACTGAACTATCCAGCCACTCTACCAACTGAACTATCCAGCCACTCTACCAACTGAACTATCCAGCCACTCTACCAACTGAACTATACAGCCACTCTACCAACTGAACTATCCAGCCACTTTACCAACTGAACTATCCAGTCACTCTACCAACTGAACTATCCAGCCACTCTACCAACTGAACTATCCAACCACTCTACCAACTGAACTATCCACTCTACCAACTGAACTATCCAGCCACTCTACCAACTGAACTATCCAGCCACTCTACCAACTGAACTATACAGCCACTCTACCAACTGAACTATACAGCCACTCTACCAACTGAACTATCCAGCCACTCTACCAACTGAACTATCCAGCCACTCTACCAACTAAACTATCCAGCCACTCTACCAACTGAACTATCCAGCCACTCTACCAACTGAACTATCCAGCCACTCTACCAACTGAACTACCCACTCTACCAACTGAACTATCCAGCCACTCTACCAACTGAACTATCCAGCCACTCTACCAACTGAACTATCCAGCCACTCTACCAACTGAACTATCCAGCCACTCAACCAACTGAACTATCAGCCACTCTACCAACTGAACTATCCAGCCACTCTACCAACTGAACTATCCAGCCACTCTACCAACTGAACTATCCAGCCACTCTACCAACTGAACTATCCAGCTACTCTACCAACTGAACTATCCAGAACTCTACCAACTGAACTATCCAGCCACTCTACCAACTGAACTATCCAGCTACTCTACCAACTGAACTATCCAGCCACTCTACCAACTGAACTATCCAGCCACTCTACCAACTGAACTATCCAGCCACTCTACCAACTGAACTATCCAGCCACTCTACCAACTGAACTATCCAGCCACTCTACCAACTGAACTATCCAGCCACTCTACCAACTGAACTATCCAGCCACTCTACCAACTGAACTATCCAACCACTCTACCAACTGAACTATCCAGCCACTCTACCAACTGAACTATCCAGCCACTCTACCAACTGAACTATCCAGCCACTCTACCAACTGAACTATCCAGCCACTCTACCAACTGAACTATCCAGCCACTCTACCAACTTAACTATCCAGCCACTCTACCAACTGAACTATCCAGCCACTCTACCAACTGAACTATCCAGCCACTCTACCAACTGAACTATCCAGCCACTCTACCAACTGAACTATCCAGCCACACTACCAACTGAACTATCCAGCCACTCTACCAACTGAACTATCCAGCCACTCTACCAACTGAACTATCCAGCCACTCTACCAACTGAACTATCCAGCCACTCTACCAACTGAACTATCCAGCCACTCTACCAACTGAACTATACAGCCACTCTAACAGCTGAACTATGCAGCCACTCTACCAACTGAACTATCCAGCCACTCTACCAACTGAACTATCCAGCCACTCTACCAACTGAACTATCCAGCCACTCTACCAACTGAACTATCCAGCCACTCTACCAACTGAACTATCCAGCCACTCTACCAACTGAACTATCCAGCCACTCTACCAACTGAACTATCCAGCCACTCTACCAACTGAACTATCCAGCACTCTACCAACTGAACTATCCAGCCACTCTACCAACTGAACTATCCAGCCACTCTACCAACTGAACTATCCAGCCACTCTACCAACTGAACTATCCAGCCACTCTACCAACTGAACTATCCAGCCACTCTACCAACTGAACTATCCAACCACTCTACCAACTGAACTATACAGCCACTCTACCAACTGAACTATCCAGCCACTCTACCAACTGAACTATCCAGCCACTCTACCAACTGAACTATCCAACCACTCTACCAACTGAACTATCCACTCTACCAACTGAACTATCCAGCCACTCTACCAACTGAACTATCCAGCCACTCTACCAACTGAACTATCCAGCCACTCTACCAACTGAACTATCCAGCCACTCTACCAACTGAACTATCCACTCTACCAACTGAACTATCCAGCCACTCTACCAACTATACAGCCACTCTACCAACTGAACTATCCAGCCACTCTACCAACTGAACTATCCAGCCACTCTACCAACTGAACTATCCAGCCACTCTACCAAACTGAACTATCCACTCTATCAACTGAACTATCCAGCCACTCTACCAACTGAACTATCCAGCCACTCTACCAACTGAACTATCCAGCCACTCTACCAACTGAACTATCCAGCCACTCTACCAACTGAACTATCCAGCCACTCTACCAACTGAACTATACAGCCACTCTACCAACTGAACTATCCAGCCCCTCTACCAACTGAACTATCCAGCCACTCTACCAACTGAACTATCCAGCCACTCTACCAACTGAACTATCCAACCACTCTACCAACTGAACTATCCAACCACTCTACCAACTGAACTATCCAGCCACTCTACCAACTGAACTATCCAGCCACTCTACCAACTGAACTATCCAGCCACTCTACCAACTGAACTATCCAGCCACTCTACCAACTGAACTATCCAGCCACTCTACCAACTGAACTATCCAGCCACTCTACCAACTGAACTATCCAGCCACTCTACCAACTGAACTATCCAGCCACTCTACCAACTGAACTATACAGCCACTCTACCAACTGAACTATCCAGCCACTCTACCAACTGAACTATCCAGCCACTCTACCAACTGAACTATCCAGCCACTCTACCAACTGAACTATCCAGCCACTCTACCAACTGAACTATCCAGCCACTCTACCAACTGAACTATCCAGCCACTCTACCAACTAAACTATCTAGCCACTCTACCAACTGAACTATCCAGCCACTCTACCAACTGAACTATCCAGCCACTCTACCAACTGAACTATCCAGCCACTCTACCAACTGAACTATCCAGCCACTCTACCAACTGAACTATACAGCCACTCTACCAACTGAACTATCCAGCCACTCTACCAACTGAACTATCCAGCCACTCTACCAACTGAACTATCCAGCCACTCTACCAACTGAACTATCCAGCCACTCTACCAACTAAACTATCCAGCCACTCTACCAACTGAACTATCCAGCCACTCTACCAACTGAACTATCCAGCCACTCTACCAACTGAACTATCCAGCCACTCTACCAACTGAACTATCCAGCCACTCTACCAACTGAACTATCCAGCCACTCTACCAACTGAACTATCCAAGCCACTCTACCAACTGAACTATCCAGCCACTCTACCAACTGAACTATCCAGCCACTCTACCAACTGAACTATCCAGCCACTCTACCAACTGAACTATCCAGCCACTCTACAAACTGATTTTCTCAGCCACTCTACCAACTGAACTATCCAGCCACTCTACCAACTGAACTATCCAGCCACTCTACCAACTGAACTATCCAGCCACTCTACCAACTGAACTATCCAGCCACTCTACCAACTGAACTATCCAGCCACTCTACCAACTGAACTATCCAGCCACTCTACCAACTGAACTATCCAGCCACTCTACCAACTGAACTATCCAGCCACTCTACCAACTGAACTATACAGCCACTCTACCAACTGAACTATCCAGCCACTCTACCAACTGAACTATCCAGCCACTCTACCAACTGAACTATCCAGCCACTCTACCAACTGAACTATACAGCCACTCTACAAACTGAACTATCCAGCCACTCTACCAACTGAACTATCCAGCCACTCTACCAACTGAACTATCCAGCCACTCTACCAACTGAACTATCCAGCCACTCTACCAACTGAACTATCCAGCCACTCTACCAACTGAACTATCCAGCCACTCTACCTAACTGAACTATCCAGCCACTCTACCAACTGAACTATCCAGCCACTCTACCAACTGAACTATCCAGCCACTCTACCAACTGAACTATCCAGCCACTCTACCAACTGAACTATCCAGCCACTCTACCAACTGAACTATCCAGCCACTCTACCAACTGAACTATCCAACCACTCTACCAACTGAACTATCCACTCTACCAACTGAACTATCCAGCCACTCTACCAACTATACAGCCACTCTACCAACTGAACTATCCAGCCACTCTACCAACTGAACTATCCAGCCACTCTACCAACTGAACTATACAGCCACTCTACCAACTGAACTATCCAGCCACACTACCAACTGAACTATACAGCCACTCTACCAACTGAACTATCCAGCCACTCTACCAACTGAACTATACAGCCACTCTACCAACTGAACTATCCAGCCACTCTACCAACTGAACTATACAGCCACTCTACCAACTGAACAATCCAGCCACTCTACCAACTGAACTATACAGCCACTCTACCATCTGAACTATACAGCCATTCTACCAACTGAACTATACAGCCACTCTACCAACTGAACTATCCACTCTACCAACTGAACTATACAGCCACTCTACCAACTGAACTATCCAGCCACTCTACCAACTGAACTATCCAGCCACTCTATCAACTGAACTATCCAGTCACTCTACCAACTGAACTATACAGCCATTCTACCAACTGAACTATCCAGCCACTTTACCAACAGAACTATCCAGTCACTCTACCAACTGAGCTATCCAGCCACTCTACCAACTGAACTATCCAGCCACTCTACCAACTGAACTATCCAGCCACACTACCAACTGAACTATACAGCCACTCTACCAACTGAACTATCCAGTCACTCTACCAACTGAACTATACAGCCACTCTACCAACTATCCAGCCACTCTACCAACTGAACTATACAGCCACTCTACCAACTGAACTATCCAGCCACTCTACCAACTGAACTATCCAGCCACACTACCAACTGAACTATCCAGGCACTCTACCAACTGAACTATACAACCACTCTACCAACTGAACTATCCAGCCACTCTACCAACTAAACTATCCAGCCACACTACCAACTGAACTATCCAGCCACTCTACCAACTGAACTATCCACTCTACCAACTGAACTACCCAGCCACTCTACCAACTATACAGCCACTCTACCAACTGAACTATCCAGCCACTCTACCAACTGAACTATCCACTCTACCAACTGAACTATCCAGCCACTCTACCAACTGAACTATCCACTCTACCAACTGAACTATCCAGCCACTCTACCAACTATACAGCCACTCTACCAACTGAACTATCCAGCCACTCTACCAACTGAACTATCCATCCACTCTACCAACTGAACTATACAGCCACTCTACCAACTGAACTATCCACTCTACCAACTGAACTATACAACCACTCTACCAACTGAACTATCCAGCCACTCTACCAACTAAACTATCCAGCCACACTACCAACTGAACTATCCAGCCACTCTACCAACTGAACTATCCACTCTACCAACTGAACTACCCAGCCACTCTACCAACTATACAGCCACTCTACCAACTGAACTATCCAGCCACTCTACCAACTGAACTATACAGCCACTCTACCAACTGAACTATACAGCCACTCTACCAACTGAACTATCCAGCCACTATACCAACTGAACTATCCAGTCACTCTACCAACTGAACTATCCAGCCACTCTACCAACTAAACTATCCAGTCACTCTACCAACTGAACTATCCACTCTTCCAACTGAACTATCCAGCCACTCTACCAACTGAACTATCCACTCTACCAACTGAACTATACAGCCACTCTACCAACTGAACTATACAGCCACTCTACCAACTGAACTATCCAGCCACTCTACCAACTGAACTATCCAGCCACTCTACCAACTGAACTATCCAGTCACTCTACCAACTGAACTATACAGCCACTCTACCAACTGAACTATCCAGCCACTCTACCAACTGAACTATCCAGCCACTCTACCAACTGAACTATCCAGCCACACTACCAACTGAACTATCCAGCCACTCTACCAACTGAACTATCCAGCCACTCTACCAACTGAACTATCCACTCTACCAACTGAACTATCCAGCCACTCTACCAACTATACAGCCACTCTACCAACTGAACTATACAGCCACTCTACCAACTGAACTATCCAGCAACTCTACCAACTGAACTATCCACTCTACCAACTGAACTATACAGCCACTCTACCAACTGAACTATCCAGCCACTCTACCAACTGAACTATCCAGCCACTTTACCAACTGAACTATCCAGTCACTCTACCAACTGAACTGGCATCCTTATCCAGCCACTCTACCAACTGAACTATCCAACCACTCTTCCAACTGAACTATGAACTATCCA
>JAGDYQ010000024.1:108075-241014 GCA_021962125.1 Bulinus truncatus
TCCAATCTATCTATCTATCTATCTATCTATCTATCTATCTATCTATCTATCTATCTATCTATCTATCTATCTATCTATCTATCTATCTATCTATCTATCTATCTATCTATCTATCTATCTGTCTGTCTGTCTGTCTGTCTGTCTGTCTGTCTGTCTGTCTGTCTGTCTGTCTGTCTATCTATCTATCTATCTATCTATCTATCTATCTATCTATCTATCTATCTATCTATCTTCCTGTCCGTCTGTCTCTCTGTCTGTCCGTCGGTATACCTATCGAATTTTTGTCTATTTTTTTTTATCTCCGTCTGTATATTTATGCTTATATTTCTATCTATATCGTTCCATCTTTCTATCAATAAACTCAAAATTCTTTTGGCGCAGCATTCTGCAGCTCTTTATTAAATTTGCATTGAATTGTTTCTGTACCCACAGCATAATTAATTTTTAATAGCATCTAGACTTCTATTCTAAATGAGGCTGAATTGTTGTATAGTTCAGTTGGTACAGTGGCTGGATAGTTCAGTTGATAGAGTGGCTGGATAGTTCAGTTGGTAGAGTGGCTGGATAGTTCATTTGGTAGAGTGGCTGGATAGTTCGGTTGATAGAGTGGCTGGATAGTTCAGTTGGTAGAGTGGCTGGATAGTTCAGTTGGTAGAGTGGCTGGATAGTTCAGTTGGTAGAGTGGCTGGATAGTTCAGTTGTTAGAGTGGCTTGATAGTTCAGTTGGTAGAGTGGCTGGATATTTCAGTTGGTACAGTGGCTGGATAGTTCAGTTGGTAGAGTGGCTTGATAGTTCAGTTGGTAGAGTGGCTGGATAGTTCAGTTGGTACAGTGGCTGGATAGTTCATTTGGTAGGGTGGCTGGATAGTTCGGTTGATAGAGTGGCTGGATAGTTCAGTTGGTAGAGTGGCTGGATAGTTCAGTTGGTAGAGTGGCTGGATAGTTCAGTTGGTAGAGTGGCTGGATAGTTCAGTTGGTAGAGTGGCTGGATAGTTCAGTTGGTAGAGTGGCTGGATAGTTCAGTAGGTAGTGTGGCTTGATAGTTCAGTTGGTAGAGTGGCTGGATAGTTCAGTTGGTAGAGTGGCTGGATAGTTCAGTTGGTAGAGTGGCTGGATAGTTCAGTTGGTAGAGTGGCTGGATAGTTCAGTTGGTAGTGTGGCTTGATAGTTCAGTTGGTAGAGTGGCTGTATAGTTCAGTTGGTACAGTGGCTGGATAGTTCAGTTGGTAGAGTGGCTGGATAGTTCAATTGGTAGAGTGGCTGGATAGTTCAGTTGATAGAGTGGCTGGATAGTTCAGTTGATAGAGTGGCGGGATAGTTCAGTTTTTAGTGTGGCTGGATAGTTCAGTTGGTAGAGTGGCTGGATAGTTCATTTGGTAGAGTGGCTGGATAGTTCGGTTGATAGAGTGGCTGGATATTTCAGTTGGTAGAGTGGCTGGATAGTTCAGTTGGTAGAGTGGCTGGATAGTTCAGTTGGTAGAGTGGCTGGATAGTTCAGTTGTTAGAGTGCCTGGATAGTTCAGTTGGTAGAGTGGCTTGATAGTTCAGTTGGTAGAGTTGCTGAATAGTTCAGTTGGTAGAGTGGCTGGATAGTTCAGTTGGTAGAGTGGCTGGATAGTTCAGTTGGTAGAGTGGCTGGATAGTTCGGTTAATAGAGTGGCTGGATAGTTCAGTTGGTAGAGTGGCTTGGTAGTTCAGTTGGTAGAGTGGCTGGATAGTTCAGTTGGTATATTGGCTGGATAGTTCATTTGATAGAGTGGCTGGATAGTTCAGTTGGTACAGTGGCTGGAAAGTTCAGTTGGTAGAGTGGCTGGATAGTTCAGTTGGTATATTGGCTGGATAGTTCACTTGGTAGAGTGGCAGGATAGTTCAGTTGGTACAGTGGTTGGATAGTTCAGTTGGTAGAGTGGCTGGATAGTTCATTTGGTAGAGTGGCTGGATAGTTCGGTTGATAGAGTGGCTGGATAGTTCAGTTGGTAGAGTGGCTGGATAGTTCAGTTGGTAGAGTGGCTGGATAGTTCAGTTGGTAGAGTGTCTGGATAGTTCAGTTTGTAGAGTGGCTGGATTGTTCAGTTGGTAGAGTGGCTGGATAGTTCGGTTGATAGAGTGGCTTGATAGTTCAGTTGGTAGAGTGGCTGGATTGTTCAGTTGATAGAGTGGCTGGATTGTTCAGTTGGTAGAGTGGCTGGATAGTTCATTTGGTAGAGTGGCTGGATAGTTCGGTTGATAGAGTGGCTGGATAGTTCAGTTGGTAGAGTGGCTGGATAGTTCAGTTGGTAGAGTGGCTGGATAGTTCAGTTGGTAGAGTGGCTGGATAGTTCAGTTGGTAGAGTGGCTGGATTGTTCAGTTGGTAGAGTGGATGGATTGGTCAGTTGGTAGAGTGGCTGGATAGTTCGGTTGATAGAGTGGCTGGATATTTCAGTTGGTAGAGTGGCTGGATAGTTCAGTTGGTAGAGTGGCTGGATAGTTCAGTTGGTAGAGTGGCAGGATAGTTCAGTTGGTAGAGTTGCTGGATAGTTCAGTTGGTAGAGTGGCTGGATAGTTCAGTTGATAGAGTGGCTGGATAGTTCAGTTGGTAGAGTGGCTGGATAGTTCAGTTGGTAGAGTGGCTGGATAGTTCAGTTGGTAGAGTGGCTGGATAGTTCAGTTGGTAGAGTGGCTGGATAGTTTAGTTAGTAGAGTGGATGGATAGTTCAGTTGGTAGAGTGGCTGGATAGTTCAGTTGGTAGAGTGGCTGGATAGTTCAGTTGGTAGAGTGGCTGGATAGTTCAGTTGGTAGAGTGGCTGGATAGTTCAGTTGGTAGAGTGGCTGGATAGTTCAGTTGGTAGAGTTGCTGGATAGTTCAGTTGGTAGAGTGGCTGGATAGTTCAGTTGGTAGAGTGGCTGGATAGTTCAGTTGGTAGAGTGGCTGGATAGTTCAGTTGGTAGAGTGGCTTGATAGTTCAGTTGATAGAGTGGCTTGATAGTTCAGTTGGTAGAGTGGCTGGATAGTTCAGTTGGTAGAGTGGCTGGATAGTTCAGTTGGTAGAGTGGATGGATAGTTCAGTTGGTAGAGTGGCTGGATAGTTCAGTTGGTAGAGTGGCTGGATAGTTCAGTTGGTAGAGTGGCTGGATAGTTCAGTTGGTAGAGTGGCTGGATAGTTCAGTTGGTAGAGTGGCTGGATAGTTCAGTTGGTAGAGTTGCTGGATAGTTCAGTTGGTAGAGTGGCTGGATAGTTCAGTTGGTAGAGTGGCTGGATAGTTCAGTTGGTAGAGTGGCTGGATAGTTCAGTTGGTAAAGTGGCTGGATAGTTCAGTTGGTAGTGTGGCTGGATAGTTCAGTTGGTAGAGTGGCTGGATAGTTCAGTTGGTAGAGTGGCTGGATAGTTCAGTTGGTAGAGTGGCTGGATAGTTCAGTTGGTAGAGTGGCTGGATAGTTCAGTTGTTAGTGTGGCTGGATAGTTCAGTTGGTAGAGTGGCTGGATAGTTCGTTTGGTAGAGTGGCTGGATAGTTCAATTGGTAGAGTGGCTGGATAGTTCAGTTGGTAGAGTGGCTGGATTGTTCGGTTGATAGAGTGGCTGGATAGTTCAGTTGGTAGAGTGGCTGGATAGTTCAGTTGGTAGAGTGGCTGGATAGTTCAGTTGGTAGAGTGGCTGGATAGTTCGGTTGGTAGAGTGGCTGGATAGTTCAGTTGGTAGAGTGGCTTGATAGTTCAGTTGGTAGAGTGGCTGGATAGTTCAGTTGGTAGAGTGGCTGGATTGTTCAGTTGGTAGAGTGGCTGGATAGTTCAGTTGGTAGAGTGGCTGGATAGTTCAGTTGGTAGAGTGGCTGGATAGTTCGGTTGATAGAGTGGCTGGATAGTTCAGTTGGTAGAGTGGCTGGATAGTTCAGTTGGTAGAGTGGCTGGATAGTTCAGTTGGTAGAGTGTCTGGATAGTTCAGTTTGTAGAGTGGCTGGATTGTTCAGTTGGTAGAGTGGCTGGATTGTTCAGTTGGTAGAGTGGCTGGATAGTTCAGTTGTTAGAGTGGCTGGATAGTTCAGTTGGTAGAGTGGCTGGATAGTTCAGTTGGTAGAGTGGCTGGATAGTTCAGTTGGTAGAGTGGCTGGATAGTTCAGTTGGTAGAGTGGCTGGATAGTTCAGTTGGTAGAGTGGCTGGATAGTTCAGTTGGTAGAGTGGCTGGATAGTTCAGTTGGTAGAGTGGCTGGATAGTTCAGTTGGTAGAGTGGCTGGATAGTTCAGTTAGGTAGATTGGCTGGATAGTTCAGTTGATAGAGTGGCTGGATAGTTCAGTTGGTAGAGTGGCTGGATAGTTCAGTTGGTAGAGTGGCTGGATAGTTCAGTTGGTAGAGTGGCTGGATAGTTCAGTTGGTAGAGTGGCTGTATAGTTCAGCTGTTAGAGTGGCTGGATAGTTCAGTTGGTAGAGTGGCTGGATAGTTCAGTTGGTAGAGTGGCTGGATAGTTCAGTTGGTAGAGTGGCTGGATAGTTCAGTTGGTAGAGTGGCTGGATTGTTCGGTTGATAGAGTGGCTGGATAGTTCAGTTGGTAGAGTGGCTGGATAGTTCAGTTGGTAGATTGGCTGAATAGTTTAGTTGGTAGAGTGGCTGGATAGTTCAGTTGGTAGAGTGGCTGGATAGTTCAGTTGGTAGAGTGGCTGGATAGTTCAGTTGGTAGAGTGGCTGGATAGTTCAGTTGGTAGAGTGGCTGGATAGTTCAGTTGGTAGAGTGGCTGGATAGTTCAGTTGGTAGAGTGGCTGGATAGTTCAGTTGGTAGAGTGGCTGGATAGTTCAGTTGGTAGAGTGGCTGGATAGTTCAGTTGGTAGAGTGGCTGGATAGTTCAGTTGGTAGAGTGGCTGGATAGTTCAGTTGGTAGAGTGGCTGGATAGTTCAGTTGGTAGAGTGGCTGGATAGTTCAGTTGGTAGAGTGGCTGGATAGTTCAGTTGGTAGAGTGGCTGGATAGTTCAGTTGGTAGAGTGGCTGGATAGTTCAGTTGGTAGAGTGGCTGGATAGTTCAGTTGGTAGAGTAGCTGGATAGTTCAGTTGGTAGAGTGGCTGGATTGTTCAGATGGTAGAGTGGCTGGATAGTTCAGTTGGTTGAGTGGCTGGATAGTTCAGTTAGGTAGATTGGCTGGATAGTTCAGTTGATAGAGTGGCTGGATAGTTCAGTTGGTAGAGTGGCTGGATAGTTCATTTGGTAGAGTGGCTGGATAGTTCAGTTGATAGAGTGGCTGGATAGTTCAGTTGGTAGAGTGGCTGGATAGTTCAGTTGGTAGAGTGGCTGGATAGTTCAGTTGGTAGAGTGGCTGGATAGTTCAGTTGGTAGAGTGGCTGGATAGTTCAGTTGGTAGAGTGGCTGGATAGTTCAGTTAGGTAGAGTGGCTGGATAGTTCAGTTGATAGAGTGGCTGGATAGTTCAGTTGGTAGAGTGGCTGGATAGTTCAGTTGATAGAGTGGCTGGATAGTTCAGTTGGTAGAGTGGCTGGATAGTTCAGTTGGTAGAGTGGCTGGATAGTTCAGTTGATAGAGTGGCTGGATAGTTCAGTTGGTAGAGTGGCTGGATAGTTCAGTTGGTAGAGTGGCTGGATAGTTCAGTTGGTAGAGTGGCTGGATAGTTCAGTTGGTAGAGTGGTTGGATAGTTCAGTTGGTAGAGTGGCTGGATAGTTCAGTTGGTAGAGTGGCTGGATAGTTCAGTTGGTAGAGTGGCTGGATAGTTCAGTTGGTAGAGTGGCTGGATAGTTCAGTTGGTAGAGTGGCTGGATAGTTCAGTTCAGTTGGTAGAGTGGCTGGATAGTTCAGTTGGTAGAGTGGCTGGATAGTTCAGTTGGTAGAGTGGCTGGATAGTTCAGTTGGTAGAGTGGCTGGATAGTTCAGTTGGTAGAGTGGCTGGATAGTTCAGTTGGTAGAGTGGCTGGATAGTTCAGTTGGTAGAGTGGCTGGATAGTTCGGTTGATAGAGTGGCTTGATAGTTCAGTTGGTAGAGTGGCTGGATTGTTCAGTTGATAGAGTGGCTGGATTGTTCAGTTGGTAGAGTGGCTGGATAGTTCGGTTGATAGAGTGGCTGGATAGTTCAGTTGGTAGAGTGGCTGGATAGTTCAGTTGGTAGAGTGGCTGGATAGTTCAGTTGGTAGAGTGGCTGGATAGTTCAGTTTGTAGAGTGGCTGGATAGTTCAGTTGGTAGAGTGGCTGGATAGTTCAGTTGGTAGAGTGGCTGGATAGTTCAGTTGGTAGAGTGGCTGGATAGTTCAGTTGGTAGAGTGGCTGGATAGTTCAGTTGGTAGAGTGGCTGGATAGTTCAGTTGGTAGAGTGGCTGGATAGTTCAGTTGGTAGAGTGGCTGGATAGTTCAGTTGGTAGAGTGGCTGGATAGTTCAGTTGGTAGAGTGGCTGGATAGTTCAGTTTGTTGAGTGGCTGGATAGTTCAGTTGGTAGAGTGGCTGGATAGTTCAGTTGGTAGAGTGGCTGGATAGTTCAGTTGGTAGAGTGGCTGGATAGTTCAGTTGATAGAGTGGCTGGATAGTTCAGTTGGTAGAGTGGCTGGATAGTTCAGTTGGTAGAGTGGCTGGATAGTTCAGTTGATAGAGTGGCTGGATAGTTCAGTTGGTAGAGTGGCTGGATAGTTCAGTTGGTAGAGTGGCTGGATAGTTCAGTTGGTAGAGTGGCTGGATAGTTCAGTTGGTAGAGTGGCTGGATAGTTCAGTTGGTAGAGTGGCTGGATAGTTCAGTTGGTAGAGTGGCTGGATAGTTCAGTTGGTAGAGTAGCTGGATAGTTCAGTTGGTAGAGTGGCTGGATAGTTCAGTTGGTAGAGTGGCTGGATAGTTCAGTTGGTAGAGTTGCTGGATAGTTCAGTTGGTAGAGTGGCTGGATAGTTCAGTTGGTAGAGTGGCTGGATAGTTCAGTTGGTAGAGTGGCTGGATAGTTCGGTTGATAGAGTGGCTGGATAGTTCAGTTGGTAGAGTGGCTGGATTGTTCAGTTGATAGAGTGGCTGGATTGTTCAGTTGGTAGAGTGGCTGGATAGTTCATTTGGTAGAGTGGCTAGATAGTTCGGTTGATAGAGTGGCTGGATTGTTCAGTTGGTAGAGTGGCTTGATAGTTCGGTTGATAGAGTGGCTTGATAGTTCAGTTGGTAGAGTGGCTGGATAGTTCAGTTGATAGAGTGGCTGGATTGTTCAGTTGGTAGAGTGGCTGGATAGTTCATTTGGTAGAGTGGCTGGATAGTTCGGTTGATAGAGTGGCTGATAGTTCAGTTGGTAGAGTGGCTGGATTGTTCAGTTGATAGAGTGGCTGGATTGTTCAGTTGGTAGAGTGGCTGGATAGTTCATTTGGTAGAGAGGCTGGATAGTTTGGTTGATAGAGTGGCTGGATAGTTCAGTTGGTAGAGTGGCTGGATTGTTCAGTTGGTAGAGTGGATGGATTGTTCAGTTGGTAGAGTGGCTGGATAGTTCGGTTGATAGAGTGGCTGGATATTTCAGTTGGTAGAGTGGCTGGATAGTTCAGTTGGTAGAGTGGCTGGATAGTTCAGTTGGTAGAGTGGCAGGATAGTTCAGTTGGTAGAGTTGCTGGATAGTTCAGTTGGTAGAGTGGCTGGATAGTTCAGTTGGTAGAGTGGCTGGATAGTTCAGTTGGTAGAGTGGCTGGATAGTTCAGTTGGTAATCTGGCTGGATAGTTCAGTTGATAGTGTGGCTGGATAGTTCAGTTGGTAGAGTGGCTGGATAGTTCAGTTGGTAGAGTGGCTGGATAGTTCAGTTGGTAGAGTGGCTTGATAGTTCAGTTGATAGAGTGGCTGGATAGTTCAGTTGTTAGTGTGGCTGGATAGTTCAGTTGGTAGAGTGGCTGGATAGTTCGTTTGGTAGAGTGGCTGGATAGTTCAGTTGGTAGAGTGGCTGGATAGTTCAGTTGGTAGAGTGGCTGGATTGTTCGGTTGATAGAGTGGCTGGATAGTTCAGTTGGTAGAGTGGCTGGATAGTTCAGTTGGTAGATTGGCTGAATAGTTTAGTTGGTAGAGTGGCTGGATAGTTCAGTTGGTAGAGTGGCTGGATTGTTTAGTTGGTAGAGTGGCTGGATAGTTCGGTTGATAGAGTGGCTGTATAGTTCATTTGGTAGAGTGGCTGGATAGTTCGGTTGATAGAGTGGCTGGATAGTTCGGTTGATAGAGTGGCTGGATAGTTCAGTTGGTAGAGTGGCTGGATAGTTCAGTTGGTAGAGTGTCTGGATAGTTCAGTTGGTAGAGTGGCTGGATAGTTCAGTTGGTAGAGTGGCTGGATTGTTCAGTTGGTAGAGTGGCTGGATTGTTCAGTTGGTAGAGTGGCTTGATAGTTCGGTTGATAGAGTGGCTTGATAGTTCAGTTGGTAGAGTGGCTGGATTGTTCAGTTGATAGAGTGGCTGGATTGTTCAGTTGGTAGAGTGGCTGGATAGTTCATTTGGTAGAGTGGCTGGATAGTTCGGTTGATAGAGTGGCTGGATAGTTCAGTTGGTAGAGTGGCTTGATAGTTCGGTTGATAGAGTGGCTTGATAGTTCAGTTGGTAGAGTGGCTGGATTGTTCAGTTGATAGAGTGGCTGGATAGTTCAGTTGGTAGAGTGGCTGGATAGTTCAGTTGGTAGAGTGGCTGGATAGTTCAGTTGATAGAGTGGCTGGATAGTTCAGTTGGTAGAGTGGCTGGATAGTTCAGTTGGTAGAGTGGCTGGATAGTTCAGTTGGTAGAGTGGCTGGATAGTTCAGTTTGTAGAGTGGCTGGATAGTTCAGTTGGTAGAGTGGCTGGATAGTTCAGTTGGTAGAGTGGCTGGATAGTTCAGTTGGTAGAGTGGCTGGATAGTTCAGTTGGTAGAGTGGCTGGATAGTTCAGTTGGTAGAGTGGCTGGATAGTTCAGTTGGTAGAGTGGCTGGATAGTTCAGTTGGTAGTGGAGTGGCTGGATAGTTCAGTTGGTAGAGTGGCTGGATAGTTCAGTTGGTAGAGTGGCTGTATAGTTCAGTTGGTAGAGTGGCTGGATAGTTCAGTTGGTAGAGTGGCTGGATAGTTCAGTTGGTAGAGTGGCTGGATAGTTCAGTTGGTAGAGTGGCTGGATAGTTCAGTTGATAGAGTGGCTGGATAGTTCAGTTGGTAGAGTGGCTGGATAGTTCAGTTGGTAGAGTGGCTGGATAGTTCAGTTGGTAGAGTGGCAGGATAGTTCAGTTGGTAGAGTGGCTGGATAGTTCAGTTGGTAGAGTGGCTGGATAGTTCAGTTGGTAGAGTGGCTGGATAGTTCAGTTGGTAGAGTGGCTGGATAGTTCAGTTGGTAGAGTGGCTGGATAGTTCAGTTGGTATAGTGGCTGGATAGTTCAGTTGGTAGATTGGCTGGATAGTTCAGTTGGTAGAGTGGCTGGATAGTTCAGTTGGTAGAGTGGCTGGATTGTTCAGTTGGTAGAGTGGCTGGATAGTTCGGTTGATAGTGTGGCTGTATAGTTCATTTGGTAGAGTGGCTGGATAGTTCGGTTGATAGAGTGGCTGGATAGTTCGGTTGATAGAGTGGCTGGATAGTTCAGTTGGTAGAGTGGCTGGATAGTTCAGTTGGTAGAGTGTCTGGATAGTTCAGTTGGTAGAGTGGCTGGATAGTTCAGTTGGTAGAGTGGCTGGATAGTTCAGTTGGTAGAGTGGCTGGATAGTTCAGTTGGTAGAGTGGCTTGATAGTTCGGTTGATAGAGTGGCTTGATAGTTCAGTTGGTAGAGTGGCTGGATAGTTCAGTTGATAGAGTGGCTGGATAGTTCAGTTGGTAGAGTGGCTGGATAGTTCAGTTGGTAGAGTGGCTGGATAGTTCAGTTGATAGAGTGGCTGGATTGTTCAGTTGGTAGAGTGGCTTGATAGTTCGGTTGATAGAGTGGCTTGATAGTTCAGTTGGTAGAGTGGCTGGATAGTTCAGTTGGTAGAGTGGCTGGATAGTTCAGTTGGTAGAGTGGCTGGATAGTTCAGTTGGTAGAGTGGCTGGATAGTTCGGTTGGTAGAGTGGCTGGATAGTTCAGTTGGTAGAGTGGCTGGATAGTTCAGTTGGTAGAGTGGCTGGATAGTTCAGTTGGTAGAGTGTCTGGATAGTTCAGTTTGTAGAGTGGCTGGATTGTTCAGTTGGTAGAGTGGCTGGATTGTTCAGTTGGTAGAGTGGCTGGATAGTTCGGTTGATAGAGTGGCTGGATAGTTCAGTTGGTAGAGTGGCTGAATAGTTCAGTTTGTAGAGTGGCTGGATAGTTCAGTTGGTAGAGTGGCTGGATAGTTCATTTGGTAGAGTGGCTGGATAGTTCGGTTGATAGAGTGGCTGGATAGTTCAGTTGGTAGAGTGGCTGGATAGTTCAGTTGGTAGAGTGTCTGGATAGTTCAGTTTGTAGAGTGGCTGGATAGTTCAGTTGGTAGAGTGGCTGGATTGTTCAGTTGGTAGAGTGGCTGGATAGTTCGGTTGATAGAGTGGCTTGATAGTTCAGTTGGTAGAGTGGCTGGATAGTTCAGTTGGTAGAGTGGCTGGATAGTTCAGTTGGTAGAGTGGCTGGATAGTTCAGTTGGTAGAGTGGCTGGATAGTTCAGTTGATAGAGTGGCTGGATAGTTCAGTTGGTAGAGTGGCTGGATAGTTCAGTTGGTAGAGTGGCTGGATAGTTCAGTTGGTAGAGTGGCTGGATTGTTCAGTTGGTAGAGTGGATGGATTGGTCAGTTGGTAGAGTGGCTGGATAGTTCGGTTGATAGAGTTGCTGGATATTTCAGTTGGTAGAGTGGCTGGATAGTTCAGTTGGTAGAGTGGCTGGATAGTTCAGTTGGTAGAGTGGCAGGATAGTTCAGTTGGTAGAGTTGCTGGATAGTTCAGTTGGTAGAGTGGCTGGATAGTTCAGTTGGTAGAGTGGCTGGATAGTTCAGTTGGTAGAGTGGCTGGATAGTTCAGTTGGTAATCTGGCTGGATAGTTCAGTTGATAGAGTGGCTGGATAGTTAAGTTGGTAGAGTGGCTGGATTGTTCAGTTGATAGAGTGGCTGGATTGTTCAGTTGGTAGAGTGGCTGGATAGTTCATTTGGTAGAGTGGCTGGATAGTTCGGTTGATAGAGTGGCTGGATTGTTCAGTTGGTAGAGTGGCTTGATAGTTCGGTTGATACAGTGGCTTGATAGTTCAGTTGGTAGAGTGGCTGGATTGTTCAGTTGATAGAGTGGCTGGATTGTTCAGTTTGGTAGAGTGGCTGGATAGTTCATTTGGTAGAGTGGCTGGATAGTTCGGTTGATAGAGTGGCTGGATAGTTCAGTTGGTAGAGTGGCTGGATAGTTCAGTTGGTAGAGTGGCTGGATAGTTCAGTTGGTAGAGTGTCTGGATAGTTCAGTTTGTAGAGTGGCTGGATTGTTCAGTTGGTAGAGTGGCTGGATTGTTCAGTTGGTAGAGTGGCTGGATAGTTCGGTTGATAGAGTGGCTTGATAGTTCAGTTGGTAGAGTGGCTGGATTGTTCAGTTGATAGAGTGGCTGGATTGTTCAGTTGGTAGAGTGGCTGGATAGTTCAGTTGGTAGAGTGGCTGGATAGTTCAGTTGGTAGAGTGGCTGGATAGTTCAGTTGGTAGAGTGGCTGGATAGTTCAGTTGGTAGAGTGGCTGGATAGTTCAGTTGGTAGAGTGGCTGGATAGTTCAGTTGGTAGAGTGGCTGGATTGTTCAGTTGGTAGAGTGGATGGATTGGTCAGTTGGTAGAGTGGCTGGATAGTTGGGTTGATAGAGTGGCTGGATAGTTCAGTTGGTAGAGTGGCTGGATAGTTCAGTTGGTAGAGTGGCTGGATAGTTCAGTTGGTAGAGTGGCTGGATAGTTCAGTTGGTAGAGTGGCTGGATAGTTCAGTTGGTAGAGTAGCTGGATAGTTCAGTTGGTAGAGTGGCTGGATAGTTCAGTTGGTAGAGTGGCTGGATAGTTCAGTTGGTAGAGTGGCTGGATAGTTCAGTTGGTAGAGTGGCTGGATAGTTCAGTTGGTAGAGTGGCTGGATAGTTCAGTTGGTAGAGTGGCTGGATAGTTCAGTTGGTAGAGTGGCTGGATTGTTCAGTTGGTAGAGTGGCTGGATAGTTCGGTTGATAGAGTGGCTGTATAGTTCATTTGGTAGAGTGGCTTGATAGTTCGGTTGATAGAGTGGCTGGATAGTTCGGTTGATAGAGTGGCTGGATAGTTCAGTTGGTAGAGTGGCTGGATAGTTCAGTTGGTAGAGTGTCTGGATAGTTCAGTTGGTAGAGTGGCTGGATAGTTCAGTTGGTAGAGTGGCTGGATAGTTCAGTTGGTAGAGTGGCTGGATTGTTCAGTTGGTAGAGTGGCTGGATAGTTCAGTTGGTTGAGTGGCTGGATAGTTCAGTTAGGTAGATTGGCTGGATAGTTCAGTTGATAGAGTGGCTGGATAGTTCAGTTGGTAGAGTGGCTGGATAGTTCAGTTGGTAGAGTGGCTGGATAGTTCAGTTGTTAGAGTGGCTGGATAGTTCAGTTGGTAGAGTGGCTGGATAGTTCAGTTGGTAGAGTGGCTGGATAGTTCAGTTGGTAGAGTGGCTGGATAGTTCAGTTGGTAGAGTGGCTGGATAGTTCAGTTGGTAGAGTGGCTGGATAGTTCAGTTGGTAGAGTGGCTGGATAGTTCGGTTGATAGAGTGGCTGGATAGTTCAGTTGGTAGAGTGGCTGGATAGTTCAGTTGGTAGAGTGGCTGGATAGTTCAGTTGGTAGAGTGGCTGGATAGTTCAGTTTGTTGAGTGGCTGGATAGTTCAGTTGGTAGAGTGGCTGGATAGTTCAGTTGGTAGAGTGGCTGGATAGTTCAGTTGGTAGAGTGGCTGGATAGTTCAGTTGGTAGAGTGGCTGGATAGTTCAGTTGGTAGAGTGGCTGGATAGTTCAGTTGGTTGAGTGGCTGGATAGTTCAGTTAGGTAGATTGGCTGGATAGTTCAGTTGATAGAGTGGCTGGATAGTTCAGTTGGTAGAGTGGCTGGATAGTTCAGTTGGTAGAGTGGCTGGATAGTTCAGTTGGTAGAGTGGCTGGATAGTTCAGTTGGTAGAGTGGCTGGATAGTTCAGTTGGTAGAGTGGCTGGATAGTTCAGTTGGTAGAGTGGCTGGATATTTCAGTTGGTAGAGTGGCTGGATAGTTCAGTTGGTAGAGTGGCTGGATAGTTCAGTTGGTAGAGTGGCAGGATAGTTCAGTTGGTAGAGTTGCTGGATAGTTCAGTTGGTAGAGTGGCTGGATAGTTCAGTTGGTAGAGTGGCTGGATAGTTCAGCTGTAGAGTGGCTGGATAGTTCAGTTGGTAAAGTGGCTGGATAGTTCAGTTGTTAGAGTGGCTGGATAGTTCAGTTGGTAGAGTGGCTGGATAGTTCAGTTGGTAGAGTGGCTGGATAGTTCAGTTGGTAGAGTGGCTGGATAGTTCAGTTGGTAGAGTGGCTGGATAGTTCAGTTGGTAGAGTAGCTGGATAGTTCAGTTGGTAGAGTGGCTGGATAGTTCAGTTGGTAGAGTTCTGGATAGTTCAGTTGGTAGAGTAGCTGGATAGTTCAGTTGGTAGAGTGGCTGGATTGTTCAGATGGTAGAGTGGCTGGATAGTTCAGTTGGTTGAGTGGCTGGATAGTTCAGTTGGTAGAGTGGCTGGATAGTTCAGTTGGTAGAGTGGCTGGATAGTTCGGTTGATAGAGTGGCTGGATTGTTCAGTTGGTAGAGTGGCTTGATAGTTCGGTTGATAGAGTGGCTTGATAGTTCAGTTGGTAGAGTGGCTGGATTGTTCAGTTGATAGAGTGGCTGGATTGTTCAGTTGGTAGAGTGGCTGGATAGTTCAGTTGGTAGAGTGGCTGGATAGTTCGGTTGGTAGAGTGGCTGGATAGTTCAGTTGGTAGAGTGGCTGGATAGTTCAGTTGGTAGAGTGGCTGGATAGTTCAGTTGGTAGAGTGTCTGGATAGTTCAGTTTGTAGAGTGGCTGGATTGTTCAGTTGGTAGAGTGGCTGGATAGTTCGGTTGATAGAGTGGCTTGATAGTTCAGTTGGTAGAGTGGCTGGATTGTTCAGTTGATAGAGTGGCTGGATTGTTCAGTTGGTAGAGTGGCTGGATAGTTCATTTGGTAGAGTGGCTGGATAGTTCGGTTGATAGAGTGGCTGGATAGTTCAGTCGGTAGAGTGGCTGGATAGTTCAGTTGGTAGAGTGGCTGGATAGTTCAGTTGGTAGAGTGGCTGGATAGTTCAGTTGGTAGAGTGGCTGGATTGTTCAGTTGGTAGAGTGGATGGATTGGTCAGTTGGTAGAGTGGCTGGATAGTTCGGTTGATAGAGTGGCTGGATATTTCAGTTGGTAGAGTGGCTGGATAGTTCAGTTGGTAGAGTGGCTTGATAGTTCAGTTGGTAGAGTGGCTGGATAGTTCAGTTGGTAGAGTGGCTGGATAGTTCAGTTGGTAGAGTGGCTGGATAGTTCAGTTGGTAATCTGGCTGGATAGTTCAGTTGATAGAGTGGCTGGATAGTTCAGTTGGTAGAGTGGCTGGATTGTTCAGTTGGTAGAGTGGCTGGATTGTTCAGTTGGTAGAGTGGCTTGATAGTTCGGTTGATAGAGTGGCTTGATAGTTCAGTTGGTAGAGTGGCTGGATTGTTCAGTTGATAGAGTGGCTGGATTGTTCAGTTGGTAGAGTGGCTGGATAGTTCGGTTGGTAGAGTGGCTGGATAGTTCAGTTGATAGAGTGGCTGGATAGTTCAGTTGGTAGAGTGGCTGGATAGTTCAGTTGGTAGAGTGGCTGGATAGTTCAGTTGGTAGAGTGTCTGGATAGTTCAGTTTGTAGAGTGGCTGGATAGTTCAGTTGGTAGAGTGGCTGGATTGTTCAGTTGGTAGAGTGGCTGGATAGTTCAGTTGATAGAGTGGCTGGATAGTTCAGTTGGTAGAGTGGCTGGATTGTTCAGTTGATAGAGTGGCTGGATTGTTCAGTTGGTAGAGTGGCTGGATAGTTCATTTGGTAGAGTGGCTGGATAGTTCGGTTGATAGAGTGGCTGGATAGTTCAGTTGGTAGAGTGGCTGGATAGTTCAGTTGGTAGAGTGGCTGGATAGTTCAGTTGGTAGAGTGGCTGGATAGTTCAGTTGGTAGAGTGGCTGGATTGTTCAGTTGGTAGAGTGGATGGATTGGTCAGTTGGTAGAGTGGCTGGATAGTTCGGTTGATAGAGTGGCTGGATATTTCAGTTGGTAGAGTGGCTGGATAGTTCAGTTGGTAGAGTGGCTGGATAGTTCAGTTGGTAGAGTGGCTGGATAGTTCAGTTGGTAGAGTTGCTGGATAGTTCAGTTGGTAGAGTGGCTGGATAGTTCAGTTGGTAGAGTGGCTGGATAGTTCAGTTGGTAGAGTGGCTGGATAGTTCAGTTGGTAATCTGGCTGGATAGTTCAGTTGATAGAGTGGCTGGATAGTTCAGTTAGTAGAGTGGCTGGATAGTTCAGTTGGTAGTGTGGCTGGATAGTTCAGCTGGTAGATTAGCTGGATAGTTCAGCTGGTAGATTAGCTGGATAGTTCAGTTGGTAGAGTGCTTGCGATGTGATCGTGAGGGTTGGAATCCGGTGACACCGCGGTTATTGGGTGCTGCGTAGTGCACGATGATAAAACAAACGGGTTAAAAAATTTTTAATTTAAATGAAATTTCGGTAAAAGACAAGCGGTATAATTATGAAATTTAAAGAATATGATAGTTGTAAAGTTTTACCCTCGACTTTTGTTCGGGTCTTAACAAATCTCTCAATTTTCGGCTTAAAATACGCTCAGCTTATCTGCTAGATCGAGTTATACTCAAAAGCATTTACGGTAATACGTCTCTAAATGTCGTTTCAAGATATAGATTAAAGGGACCAATATAACTGCATTGATCTTTTCATAATTATACTCAAAGTTGAACTAAGGTCTATCGCTCTGCAAGGGTTCGGCCGTTCGCATAGAAGTAGTCATCATACGCTCCTGCTGCAGGGTATACATATCGTAGCAAGACGGTCCTTGTTGGTCATTGGCCTATTTGCCACTATCCAAAGGTCGCCACTGTCTGGCGTAAAGGTGTTCTCTCTGATCGCCACTCACAAAGGCCTCCAAATAATTTTCGAAAACCGTTCAATTAAAATTACTTTAACTAACAAGCGTCGCTATATTTTTTTTTTATGGTAATCAATTTTTTATTTGGTTTTGCGTTTGAACCAAAAGTCCAAGTCTGGCATTAGTCAAACACTTAGACATGATCAGTATTCTGTTTTTTTTTTTTTAGATTCATGTACTTGTAGTAGGGATAACTCTTGTTAAGCTTAAATTTTCTCTTGCTTCTTTCCCTTGTCAGTAATGATGACCCTCCACTGATGCGACGGACGATTCTGACTTCATTAACACAAGTCACACATTCCACCACACACACACACACACACACACACACACATCAACACGAACAAATACCAACTCATAGCATTTTTTCCCCCCTAACATTCTCTTTGTTTTTTCTCCACCTTATTTCGTCCCGTGACACCTATTTTTTCAGTGTTTAACTGATTGTTAATTAAAAGAATCACTGTAAACCGTCTTATTAATGCGTAAAATTTTCATTGAATTATTTCTTTATTATAAATATATATATTTTTTTTAAGTTTAACTGCATTTAAAAAAAACAAAACAAAAAGGCGTGGCAGGACAATGATTAAAGGAAGGTTTGAGAAATGACACATAAGAGACACCAGATTGTTATAACAATCATAATTTGAACCCCACCTCTATTTTCCCCTCATCTTCTTTTGTAATTGAAGTTTTATTTTATTAAAGTTTTATTTATGGCCTTGATGACAACATTCCTGTAACAGCCGCGCCATCTCCCATTGACAAAAAGAATGTTAACATCCTACTAGTGTTTACAATGTTACTAAACAAAAGCGGATGTAAGCAAACCGCGAATATAGATAAAAAAAAGTTATCCTACGTTGATTTATTCACATTTTCACAGCGGCGAAAGAAATACTGAAAAAAAAAAAGGATCACATTTCGTTTGAGCCTTGGTCGTATCAACATTGTTAACATTCTTTCATGTTAACTTTTTTTTTTTAGAACAAATATTATAGAATGCGACTAACTGGAATTTTAACTCTACACTTTTACATTGTTTAAGAATAAGAAAAAGTTGATTCAGTTCAAAGGGAATAAATTGTGAAATCTTTATTCATATTTTTGACTGGTACATCGTGTTACATTGTGAATTGAAGTAATTGAGCGAAAAATCGGTCAGTTGACGAGAGTGGAATTCTAAACTTTGATGCGTAGCTAAAAAAAAAATCCTTTGTTGAGCGGCAGACGAATCAATTAAACCAAATTTAGTGAAAATAATAGAAACATAAACTGTTACAATATGGGACACACTTGAACAGAGAGCTAATTTGTTATTGAATTATGTTCTTTGACGGCACTAGAAGAGTTTTAAAAAATGAATTAGTCATTATATTTAGTGGGCGGTCTATAGTAGGGTCAGCCCCTCCAGGGGCGGGGAAATAATATAGAGGGCCGCGAAATTAAAAGATTGTCATGGAAAGAGTTTACGTTTGGGAGTTAGGTCATGTTGTGGGGTGCTAATAGAAGTTGTAGACTATCTATCTATCTATCTATCTATCTATCTATCTATCTATCTATCTATCTATCTATCTATCTATCTATCTATCTATCTATCTATCTATCTATCTATCTATCTATCCATCCATCCATCCATCCATCCATCCATCCATCCATCCATCCATCCATCCATCCATCCATCCATCCATCCATCCATCTATCTATCTATCTATCTATCTATCTATCTATCTATCTATCTATCTATCTATCTATCTATCTATCTATCTATCTATCTATCTATCTATCTATCTATCTATCTGCAAACACCCATCGGTCTCTTACTCTCCCAGAACTCATTTCCAGATGTTCCTTTTTTTCTTCAAGTCAAATTTCTCCAATAAGTTTGCAATGATATATATATATATATATATATATATATATATATATATATATATATATATATATATATATATATATATACTAGTTGCAAGTACCCGGCTTTGCACGGGTTTAAAAAAAGGTTTTCTGTTTACCTTCTGTTTTCTCCCTACCCATTCTCTCCCTTCCTCTCTCTCCCTCCCTCCCTCCTCTCTCTCCCTTTCCCTTCCTCCCTTTCTCCCTCCCTCCTTTCTCCCCTCGCTCTCTCTCCCATCTCTCTCCCTCCCACCCTCCCTCTCCCATCTCCCTCTCCCCCTTCGTTCTCTCCCCCTGTCCATCCCCCCCTCCCTCCCTCTCTCCCCTTCCTCTTTCCCTCTCTCCCTCCCTGCCCCATCTCTCTCTTTATCTCTTCCTCCCATTTCTCTCATCCTCTCTCCCTCTTCAAATCTCTCCCTCTTCCTCCCTCCCTCATTCCCTCTCTCCCACCCTCTCTCTCTCTCTCCCTCCCTCTCCCTCTCTCTCTCCCTCCCTCTCTCTCTCCCTCCCTCCCTCTCTCTCCCTTTCCCTTCCTCCCTTTCTCCCTCCCTCCTTCTCCCTCGCTCTCTCTCCCATCTCTCTCCCTCCCACCCTCCCTCTCCCATCTCCCTCTCCCCTTCGTTCTCTCCCCCTGTCCATCCCCCTCCCTCCCTCTCTCCCCTTCCTCTTTCTCCTCTCTCTCCTCCCTGCCCCACTCTCTCTCTTTATCTCTTCCTCCCCCATTTCTCTCATCCTCTCTCCCTCTTCAAATCTCTCCTCTCTTCCTCCCTCCCCTCATTCCCTCCTCTCCCACCCTCTCTCTCTCCCCTCCCTCCCCTCTCTCCCTACCCTCTCTCCCTCCCTCTCTCTCTCCCCCTCCCTCCCTCTCTCTCCCTTTCCCTTCCTCCCTTTCTCCCTCCCTCCTTCTCCCTCCCTCTCCCTCGCTCTCTCCCATCTCTCTCCCTCCCACCCTCCCTCTCCCATCTCCCTCTCCCCTTCGTTCTCTCACTCCTGTCCATTCCCCTCCCCTCCCTCTCTCTCCCTTCCTCCTTCCCTCTCTCCCTCCCTGCCCCCTCTCTCTTCTTTATCTCTTCCTCCCATTTCTCTCATCCTCTCTCCCTCCTTCACCTCTCTCCCTCTTCCTCATTCCCCTCTCTCCCTCCCTGCCCCCCTCACTCTTTATCTCGCTCTCCCTCCCTCTCTCTCCCACCCTCTCTCTCCCTCCCTCCCTCCCCTCTCTCCCTCCCTACCCCCCTCCCTCTCTCCCACCCTCTCTCCCTCCTTTCTCCCTCCCTCCCCTTTCCACCTCTTTCTCCCTCCTCCTCTCTCCCCCTTCCTCCCTCCCTCATTCCCTCATTCCCTCTCTCCCTCCCTGCCCCCCCCCGTTATTTATTGATTTGGTGAACTTTCAGCATTTTGGTCAAATTAACGCATTTAGGTATTGCGTTAAAAATTTTAATCGCAAATTTTTTTTGACGCGTTAATCGCAAATTAACGCAGTTTAATCAGCAGCACTAATATATATATATATATATATATATATATATATATATATATATATATATATACTTATTATGGCTTCACACTTCTTCTAATATCCTTCTTCATTCCTTTACCTTCCTCAAACTGTACAAATCAGTGAGCATAAAAAAACATCAACAATTCTTTGCTTCACAAAGGCACAATACAGCACCAGCGCGCAAGTTCTATTCGATCATCGGGAAATGACGTCACAGAGGAATTTTATTTATGGCGCCGTCGAGATTACTTTAATATAGTAAAATACTAAAATAAAAAAAAATTAATTACAATAAAACTTACCATCGAGATGAAACGAAACCTATAACCTTCCCCATGTAATTATGTGTATGTGTAACGAATTTCACGTTATTTGTTTGTCTGGATCTTGAGTTATAAGGGAACAGACAGACAGACAGACAGACAACGAATGCGTCTTATAAGTGTATATATATATATATATATATATATATATATATATAAGTTTATTTATTTATATATATGTCAGTGTCAGTGAGTGTCACTGGTGACTCATTGCGTCATCGCGACCTTGTTTAGTGACATCACCAGTGACGGTGCAGTGCAAGTCAGTACACAACAAGCCAGTGTGGGTTCTATGTTTTGTTCTTGTTCTAGCCACATCCTGTACAGTGGTGTCTTTGTCCTTGTTTGCGATGTCACTGTAACCCGAACCGTCAATTGAACATCTGACCAAAACTTCACACCTACTTGTCACGTCATGTACCCTATATACTTGTTATGGGAATTCAATTTTGCAATACATCTGAAGCCTGGATTTTTCTTTTTTGTTTTTGTTTTACAATACATCTAACGGTAAACTGACGTCATTTATAGGCTAGTCAACTTTCAATTTGTACTAAGTACTAGTGTACAAGTTTTATACTAAGTACTAGTGTACAAGTCTTTATACTAAGTACTAGTGTACAAGTCTTTATACTAAGTACTAGTGTACAAGTCTTTATACTAAGTACTAGTGTACAAGTCTTTATACTAAGTACTAGTGTACAAGTCTTTATACTAAGTACTAGTGTACAAGTCTTTATACTAAGTACTAGTGTACAAGTCTTTATACTAAGTACTAGTTTACAAGTCTTTATACTAGGTAATACTGTACAAGTCTTTATACTAAGTACTAGTGTACAAGTTTTATACTAGGTACTAGTGTACAAGAGGTTTCAAGGTTGTTACTGCCGGGGGTTGATAGCGGGGATAAGCTCCCACTAACAAATAAAATGCTCCCAATGGCGTGCGTCTCAAATAGCCTCTGACAACCAAGTCCAACTCCTGGCCTTCTCGTGCGGCTTAGCTACTAAGCCCGGCGAAACTGTTTCCACTGACAGGAGAAGGGGCGAAGGCGGTTCACTGGCGCCTCAAAACCAGCCGCTTCGGACAGATGGGGCTCGTCAACCTCGGTTGGTAGCTCATCTAGGAGAAGGAAAACTCTGTTTTCAAACCTCCGCTGCCTAGCGGCATACCTCCTACGAGGATAGGCTAAGGGAGTAAACCCTGAAAAGAAATCCGGAGCTGGAGTCCCCAAGGCGGCCAGACCCTATATCGTCAACGCCGGCAACTCCTGCGGCGCAGTTGAAGCCAAGCCGTATCGACTCTGTCTTTCCCTTGGACCCCTCAGTTGCGCGGAGAGGGGGGGACTGCTGCACGGGCAACAGCTATCCCTCCATATTACCCTGCCCAGGCTCTGTAGCTAAACTGGAGAGGATACTCCAGCGTCGTCGCACGATGTCGATACAACACGGAAGGGGACAGTTACCGGTTCTAAGCTCATCCGATTGGCGAAGGAAACGAGCGCCAGGGGTCTCTTTCGACGGTGGGAGAGGTCATCGCGCCTCATTGGACAGCTACCGCCCGCCTGAAGCTGGGCAGCCCCCAGCCAGTTGGGTGCTGTCTCGCCATGGCTCACCTGCCCTACTGGGTGCGTGGGGATTAGTGATGCACTTCTCAAAAAGTGGGCCAAAAAACACACGCACCAGGCAAATTCAAGATAAGAACTAGCAAGAAGCCTCCAGCTCTTCGATTCGCAAGCTGGAACATCAGGACCATGTGTACCGGACTCACATCTGACCTTCAGCAGATTAATGACGCAAGGAAGACCGCTGTCATCGACAGGGAACTCTCACGACTAAACATCGACATCGCCGCTCTACAGGAGACCCGGCTGGCTGAAACCGGCACCATCAGAGAAGCTAACTACACATTCTATTGGCAAGGGAAGTCCTCAGACCAACCGAGGCAACACGGTGTTGGCTTCTGCGGTGAAAAACACGCTTGTCAGATTCATAGAGCCCCCAACAGACGGCTCTGAGAGATTACTAATCCTCCGACTGTCAACGTCCTCTGGCCCAGCTCACATATTCAGCGTGTATGCTCCAACCCTCTGCTCCACTGCCGAAGAGAAAGATCAATTTTACCAGTCCCTAGATGAAGCGCTATTGAAGATTCCTAGCACCGATAGCCTTTATCTCCTTGATGATTTCAACGCAAGGGTAGGAGCTGACCATGTGGCTTGGCCCACCTGTCTCGGAAGCTTTGGGAGGGGAAAGATAAATGAAAATGGCCAGAGACTGCTTGAGCTCTCGTGCCACCATGGCCTGTGCGTGACCAACACCTTCTTCAGGTGCAAAGAGATACATCAGGTGTCATGGAGGCACCCACGCTCCCGCCACTGGCACCAACTCGACCTCGTCCTCACCAGAAGAGGGAATATCGACAGTATCCTCCTCACCCGCAGCTACCACAGTGCAGACTGCGACACGGACCACGCCCTCGTGGCAAGCAAGGTACGCATAACGCCGAAGAAACTGCATCACTCCAAGAAAAAAGGTCGCCCACGCATCAATATCAACTGTGCCAGAAATCCCGAAAAAACCAACAGTTTATCAGCAGTCTGGAAGTTACACTCAGTGAAAGAAAGTTAGCAGTTGACACCATCGACTCTAGGTGGTCGCGTCTGCGTGATGTCGTATATAACTCCGCCATCACCACCTATGGAAAGATAGAGCGGAAAAACGCCGATTGGTACGAGGCCCACTGGGAGGAAATGGAACCCGTTACCGAGGTAAAAAGGAAAGCCCTACTGGCCTACAAGGCCAGGCCCAGTCCCAACACACTAAAAGCCCTACGGACAGCCAGGAGCAAAGCCCAGCAGACCGCCCGCAGATGCGCCAACTCCTACTGGTTGAACCTCTGTAGCAGCATACAGGCAGCTGCCGATACAGGAAACGCAAGAGGGATGTACGAGGGCATCAAAAAGGCAATAGGCCCAACTCCCTCCAAAACCGCCCCCCCTTATATCCAAACAGGAGAGGTCATCAAGGACCAGGAAAAACAGATGCAGAGGTGGACCGAACACTACCTGGAGCTATACGCAACCCAGAACACTGTGACTGATGCCGCTCTTGGCGCTATCCCAGATCTGCCTGTCATGGAGGAGCTAGACACCACACCCACCGTGGATGAGCTAAGCAAAGCCATCGACTGCCTTGCAAACGGAAAGGCACCCGGTAGCGATGGAATCCCACCAGAAGTTCTGAAGAGCGGAAAACCAACACTGCTAAAGCCATTGCACGACCTCCTAAGTCGATGCTGGGAACAGGGCTATATCCCCCAAGACATGAGGGATGCCAAAATTATCACACTATACAAGAACAAAGGGGACCGGAGCGACTGTAATAACTACCGGGGCATCTCCGTCCTCAGCATCGTTGGCAAAGCTTTCGCCCGCGTCGCTCTAAACCGCCTGCAGGCCTTCGCCTCCCGAGTCTACCCAGAGTCACAGTGTGGCTTCAGGGCTGGCCGATCAACAGTGGACATGATCTTCTCACTACGTCAACTTCAAGAGAAGTGTCAGGAACAGCAGGTGCCACTCTACATCGCTTTCGTCGACCTCACAAAGGCGTTTGATCTAGTAAGTCGAAGTGGACTCTTCAGCTTGCTGCAAAAGATTGGCTGCCCCCCACACCTGCTTGCAGTGGTCATGTCCTTCCACGACAACATGCATAGCACGGTTTGCTACAACGGCGCAATCTCCGAGGCCTTCCCAGTCAGCAGCGGAGTAAAACAGGGCTGCGTCCTTGCACCTACACTCTTCGGCATTTTCTTTTCCATGCTCCTCCAATACGCCTTCAAGGATTGCAGCGAGGGTGTTTACATCCATACAAGGTCCGATGGCAAGCTCTATAACATAGCCCGCCTCCGTGCAAAGACCAAAGTCACAAAGGTCCTAATTCGCGAGCTGCTCTTTGCTGATGACGCAGCCTTGACATCACACACTGAAGACGGACTGCAGCAGCTTGTCACCCGCCTCTCCCATGCATGCAAGGAGTTTGGACTGACTATCAGCCTGAAAAAGACGAATGTCATGGCACAGGGTATAGATACACCCCCAAGCATTGACATCGATGGGCACACCCTAGAGGTCGTCGAGAACTTCACTTACCTCGGGTCCACCATCTCCAGCTCGCTATCCATAGACCCGGAGATCGATTGCAGAATCGCTAGGGCAGCCACAGTCATGGCGAGACTAAAGGAACGTGTGTGGGAAAACCCCAGCCTCACCGAAAATACCAGATTGCGCGTCTACCAGGCCTGCATACTTAGTACCCTCCTCTATGGATGCGAGACGTGGACCACTTACGCGAGGCACGAAAGAAAGCTAAACAATTTCCACATGAGGTGCCTGCGACGTATACTGCAGATAAAGTGGCAAGACAAGATCCCCAACACTGGGGTGCTAGAGAGGGCCAACATGAGCAGCTTGTTTGCAGTTCTCAGCGGGAGACGCCTCAGATGGCTCGGTCATGTCAAAAGAATGGACGCAGGCCGCATCCCGAAAGACCTACTCTATGGCGAGTTAGTTACCGGCCAGAGGAAAATAGGGCGACCTAAAATGCGCTACAAAGACACCTGCAAAAAGGATATGAAAGAGTGCTCCATTAACCCCAACTCCTGGGAGAGCCAAGCAGCCGACCGCCACTGATGGAGGCTCGCTGTCCGGCAGGGTTCATTGCGCGCAGAGGCTGAGCGACAGGATAATGCTGCCCTGAAAAGAACAAGACGGAAGCGGAAAAAAGAACAGCTACAACAACTACAACAACAACCAACTATCTTCAAGTGTGACAAGTGCGGCAGGGATTGCCACTCCCAAGTCGGACTGCACAGCCATTCCCGGCGGTGTTTTGTAGACTCATCTTAGCTACACCATCGTCTCTCGAGACGGACGGATGCCGACGAAGTGTACAAGTCTTTATACTAAGTACTAGTGTACAAGTCTTTATACTAGGTACTACTGTACAAGTCTTTATACTAAGTACTAGTGTACGAGTTTCACCTATCTCTTGAGTTCTACCTTGGCTACATAATGTGCTGCTCATATTTATTTATTGTTGTCCATCCTCTTATAGAAAACATTAGGCACTTAGTTTCGTTTAAATTTAGGCAAACTCTGATCTACCTATAATGATCCAAGACAAGATTCTGATCGTACATTCAGAGGCGGACTCAGATCAGCGGAGTCACAGGACGCGGGTAAAAAAATTAAGGAGGCAGCTTTAAAAATATGAAATATCAAAACGGGTTTAAAGTTGAGCGTTGTTTTAGCACTTCATAGTTCGAAGACCAAAGCGCGTGCCCATTTAGCCCTTCATTACAATCCGCCGCTGGGTACATTTACGAGTGAATGTGATGTTTAGATTTTGTTTAGATGTTGAACGGTCGAATGGATTTCAAGATGTGGAATTTTTCAAACATATTTTACTTTATTTCAATCGGAAGACATAAGGCGAAGATCTCCGTTTGTGTTTGTGTGTATGTATGTGTGTCAGTGGCATAGCGAGGGGTGGGCAAGGGGGGCATCATTTCCCCGGGCGCTACTCACAAAGGGGCGCAAAATGGTATATTTTTACATATAATATTACATGGTTTTCGAATGGCAGGGACGCTAAAAAAAGTATTTTGCCCCGGGCGAGAGTTAAGCTCGCTACGCCACTGATGTGTGTGTATGTGTGTGTGTGTGTGTGTGTAATTGATAACTGCAGCAAAAGTGCCCGATTTCCTAGTTGATAAGACGGATAGAGAGCCATTAGGGATCTGATAGTTTATGCAATAACAGACACAAAATAGTAAACAATTCACACCCGATAAGGTTTTGGCCGTACAGACGTAATGAAAGTCGAGAGTTCGAAACCAGTGAAGTCTCTATGACAACAGCAGACACTGCTATAGTGGAGGGGTGTGTAAGCAACTCATAGCACGGCAGTAATTTAAAATTAACTATATATTTAAGAGATAGGCACCAGGGGCGTAACCGGCCTGAGTGGCGTTAATGCCACCCAGTAACTTCACCAAAGTTAACCACAATAGCGTTGGAGCTGTCTTTGATGTCAAAGTAAGTGCCGTCTTTGTGTGGACTGCCCCTGAAACACAGATACGTCATCGATGACCTCTTCTTCTTCCTTTGGCTCTACAGCCCGTTTAGGGCCCTGGCCTGCCACACTACTCTTCTTCACTTTTCCAGATCCATGGTCTTCTTCCTCCACTCTCTCACTCCTATGGCTTTAAGGTCTTTCCCCACCTCCTCTAACCGTCTGCTTCTTGGCCTGCTTTTAGGCCTTTTCCTCATTGGGTGTCATTGATGACACCATGTCTAAATAGATACCTCTCAGTTCAGGACCGTTTCACACTTAAACGGAGTTAAAAATTCACATCGTAAATAAAAAAAAAATACAATAAACCAGCCCGCAAACATCGGTATAAAAAAAAAAAAGATTTTTTGACCTTTTATCCCAATTCTCCAAGAAACTTAATTTAACTTACCCTGGCATCACATACAAGCAGTGGCGCAACCAGCAAAAAATGCTGGGGGGGGGGGCTCACATTATGAAAAAAGACAGTTTGACAGTCTTTTTTGCAACTTTATAACAGAAATTATGTATTGATGCTTTGGCCTGGGGGGGGGGCTCAAACTACTTACCTACCTACCCACCTACCCACCAAATACCCACCTAACTACTTACCTACCTACCCACCTACCCACCAAATACCCACCTAACTACTTACCTACCTACCCACCAAATACCCACCTAACTACTTACCTACCTACCCACCAAATACCCACCTAACTACTCACCTAACCACTCTATCTATCTATCAATCTATCTATCTATCTATCTATCTATCTATCTATCTATCTATCTATCTATCTATCTATCTATCTACCTGTCTGTCTGTCTGTCTATTACAATATCTCTCTTTGTCTTCGTCTGTCCGTCTGGCTGTCTTGTTTTATATGTCTGTCTGTCTCTGTCTAACATGTCTATCATCTGTTTTTCTCACTTCGTAATCCATTTATTTATCTTTCTATTTATCAATACTTCCTGGTGTTCATATAATCATTTACAAATGATGAGTACGTGTGTAAGACAGTCTAGTTAACTGGCCATATATCTATCTGTATGATAGACCGTTAATCTCTCTGCTTATGTACCCTTTATTTCTACAATCCATAAATTCATCCTACACCCACCAACATATACGCCCCTACTGTATGTCTGTCTGTCTGTATTCCTGTCTGTCTGTCTCTATTCTTGTCTGTCTGTTGAGTAAACTGATTTCCCCCTACCCCCCCCCCCCCGCGCCTAGACTCCCAGAATCGTTAGTAATTTCTTCTCAGATAGGAAAGGTTAACTTAAGGTCAACTATTTAATGAAATGAAACAGCCAATCAAACAACTTTTTGATTAACTGTGCACTTCACAATCCTAGTATTATTGATCGTATCTTTGTTTACATTCGCCTAATTACATTACTTCTAACAATGTAATTATTTACTGCATACTTTTCCCTTTTGCGACCTGTTAAATGAGTACACTTGTATTCATGTTTTTTACATCGCGTCCAGCATTGAAATTTTGGAAAAATTAACTAACATATTTTTCTGCAATGACCTTTTGTCAATAATGAACTTTTACCTATATTGACTTAAGTCAATGTTCACATATTGTCTGCTGCTATATATTCCTTATAATGACATTACTAGCAGGCCCACCGACAGATATTTCGGGCCCCTGGGCAGGGCTGTCACGGCCCTCCCCCGTGCTGATAATAAAATTCTCAAAAGTTAATTGGCCAGCTCAGTCCGGGCCCCTAAAACTCGCCTTAAAACTCGCCGTACCCCTGGGGATTTGCCCCCCTGCCCCCACCCCCTCTCAGCGGAACTGATTACTAGTGACCCTTTAGGGGGAGGGGGGTGTGTTGGCATCTCAAGCGCCCCGTCGTTGGGAGCCTCGAGATTGGAGTTTTTTGTTTGTTACCCTAACTTTAACGAAACCCAACGTTTGTTCTTAGACCCTGAAACATGAAACTCGCCCTGGGCCCCCTATGGTGCTAAGGCCGCCTCTGACTGACATATTGTCTACATTGATACTGTTCCGACAACTAGCATATCGCCTATGTATCACATATTGTCGTCACCTGGAGTTAAAACTAATTAGAACAAAACACGAAACACGGCGAACTGTAAACAAACAAACCAAAACCACCACCGTATTCTATTTTTAGATCATCGCATATTTCCAAGTCTGACGTGAACCCCGTGGACGGGGAGGTCGCGGGGTCCTCAGAGACTCCCCGTCGTGGATTATTCGCCGGCAACGGAAACAGGGCGCGTGCTATAGAGCTAAACAGTC
Organism: Bulinus truncatus; assembly: GCA_021962125.1. Lineage (NCBI taxonomy): Eukaryota > Metazoa > Mollusca > Gastropoda > Planorbidae > Bulinus > Bulinus truncatus. The sequence continues at coordinate 136,212 of JAGDYQ010000024.1, forward strand.
GAAGGTTTAACAAAACGACAACACGTTCACTAAGTCACTCGCGCACACACACACACACATACACACGCAATTTGAACACGTAAATGCACACCGTCATACACACAAAAAAATGAAATTTCGTCCCTTTTTATTTTTTTTTTCAAGTTAACAGGTACGATTTTTTTTCCTCTTTATTGAAAAAAAAACTATTGTGCTGTCAATCATGGACAATTTATTTGTCATTGTGTTTTTTAAAGCGAAGTTTTTTGTTTTACCTATTGTTGCTGGTTTTTTTGTTTTTGTTATAGCGTTTGAAAACAAAATTGTTTTTTCTGGATATTATAGCCAACAATTGAATTGGACTTCGTTTTATTCATTTTATTGTACGTGCACGCATTTACCGATAGGATGTTCAGTGTAACTGTTTCTGATTTTGATTAAATTATAACATTTTTAAAATTTTTTTTCTGATGTGTGTGTTTGTAGATGTATGCGATATTTTCTTCTGGATAGAAAAGGGAAAATCTGGATTTCATTGCTTATTACGTGATTTTTTTTTTGTTTTATTGCGAATATGTGGTAAATGAATTCTATTGATTATCTTGACGGTTATTGATTATTGGAAAAGTCCAATCATCGTAGCTAGCTATTGTAGCGCCCTTTTCTCAATCTGAAAAGTGCAAAAGAACAGCATTTAACTGCGCTCTTTCTGCGCCCCTTCCTAGTTCGGCGCCCCCTGTGCGGCCCTATATGCGGTAGTACCCTACCTACGCCACTGGTTATTTGATCTACTTAGTGATTTATTGTGTTAGCTACACGGAGTTATCAATAACATTGTTTGAATGATATATTTATCATGATAGTTTGGGTGACTTGACTTAACATTTTTTTTCACTGTTTCTCTAGCTAACCTATTTTGACAGAATCACTCTTTGACAGAATCACTCTTAGATTGATTCGTGAGAGTATAGCTGTTGGCTTAAGTGAATTATTTGTACACTAGCTGTACTCTGCAAAACCTTTGCATAGAGTTATATCCCCTTAGGCTTGATCGGTAGGCTAGGTTATTTTAGGTTTTGGGCAGATCCGATTTTTTTTCATGATTGTATTTTAAACTGAAATACTGTCGTATTAATTCTTTACTTTCGATTTAATGCAGAACCAAAATCGCTATTAGTTTATTATTTATTGCTACCTTTGTCTTTCTTACAGAAAGTGAAGCACGACGGAAACAAAGTCACCTAGCAATCCACCAGCATCAATACATTTTCTGACCATATAATACTTTTTCTCAACCAGTTATTCTCAGCTTGTTGTAAAAATAAAATAGTAGTAGCTATAAACTGCGGATAAAGACGATAACATCTGATAAACGCAATAGTCTGAGATGTGAAGGATAAGTAAATAAAACACCGGATCCTGGAGAGGTTTTTGTTTTGAATCTCAAGTAACCAGATGTGATAGGTTATCTCCATTTCTATCGGTCGTCACGTGACTGATTGTTTGTACACACACGCGCCACAAAGTTGTAAGTCACGCTCCAGCGAGTTTTTTTTTGACTTTAACGGTTTCAAATAAAATAAACAATGACTAGTATTTCAAGGAAATGAAAAGAAGCGGTTGAAAAAGAAAAAGAATAGAGCGACAGACTGAAAGAATAAACGATAGTACTGACCACTCAGAATTAGGATCAGGATTAGAGACATTGAGGTAAGTCGATATTGATTTTTGTTTCGATAGTCAATTCTAATGCGTATCTATATGTCTTTAAAGGCCAATTTATAAGTGTCCGGGCTTTGTCCATCCTGTCCAGCGGTCCCTCTAAACTATGCGCACACAACTTGCCTGCGGCTCGCACACAACTTGCCCGGGGCTCGCACACAACTTGCCCGGGGCTCGCACACAACTTGCCCGGGGCTCGCACACAACTTGCCCGGGGCTCGCACACAACTTGCCCGGGGCTCGCACACAACTTGCCCGGGGCTCGCACACAACTTGCACGGGGTTCATATCACAAAAGAGCACGGAATGACTTTCGTTGTAGAAATATTTACCGTTGAGTGGGCGGGGAAATTTCAATTTCATTTGCCGCAGGCAGCCTTCGGAAAATTGCAGGGGATATTGACCCAGTTTATAAATAGGTACTTCAAATGTTTATTTATTTTTATTTTTTTTCAATGCAAGAGGTAAAACTGGCTGGGAAGGTCTCGTTAAATAGATGAGGTTTTCCAGTAAATGTGAGTTAATCTGATCCCAACTGTTTATATAGACATCTCGAAGCTAAGGTGATTTTCATGGCGACCGCTGTAACTGATGCCAGAAATCAAACACAGCCGTTTATACTAACGAAAATGGTAAAAATTATCAAATTAGTTTAATAAACTTGTATTACTCGAAACAAATCGACAAAAGTGAACAACTAATACATATAACATAACTTAAGTGATTCCAATACAAATCCCTATATAACAACTAATAAATATAACACAACTCAAGTGATTCGAAGACAAATCCCTCTATAAAAACTAATGAATATAACACAACTCAAGTGATTCGAAGACAAATTCCTCTATAACAACTAATGAATATAACACAACTCAAGTGATTCGAAGACAAATCCCTCTATAACAACTAATACATATAACATAACTTAAGTGATTCAAAGACAAATCCGTCTATAACAACTAATAAATATAACATAACTTAAGTGATTCAAGGACAAATCCCTCTATAACAACTAATAAATATGACACAACTCAAGTGATTCGAAGATAAATCCCTCTATAACAACTAATACATATAACATAACATAAGTGATTCAAAGACAAATCCCTCTATAACAACTAATAAATATAACATAACTTAAGTGATTCAAAGACAAATCCCTCTATAACAACTAATAAATATAACACAACTCAAGTGATTCGAAGACAAATCCCTCTATAAAAACTAATAAATATAACATAACTCAAGTGATTCGAAGACAAATCCCTCTATAACAACTAATAAATATAACATAACTCAAGTGATTCGAAGACAAATCCCTCTATAACAACTAATAAATATAACATAACTTAAGTGATTCAAAGACAAATCCCTCTATAACAACTAATAAATATAACATAACTTAAGTGATTCAAAGACAAATCCCTCTATAACAACTAATAAATATAACATAACTTAAGTGATTCAAAGACAAATCCCTCTATAACAACTAATAAATATAACATAACTTAAGTGATTCAAAGACAAATCCCGCTTCACAAATAGGTATTTTTGTTCACCAGTATTTCTATTATCATGATTTAATTATAGATCTCTATACAATTAACGTAAACAAACACCTAAAAAACTTTTGTGTTTTTATTGTTTTCGTTTGAGAACAAGGGGAATCACCGATCTAGTTCTTTAGTGTTACCTTGATAGGATAAAGATTAGACCCACACGACTGAAGGCTGGAGGAGAATTAGGGGGCGGGGAGGGAGGGAGGGAGGGGGGAAAGATGACCCATTATATACATTCACGGATGTAAATATCCTGACTTCTGCGGCCATCAATCAAACTACTGTAAACACGTTAAATCCATGACAGTGAAAGCCATGTTATTTTTTTTTTTAAAACAGTTAGTTAACTCAGTTAACGTTCCTAGTCTTTCTTATCGCAGTTGTCGTTATTGGACAATTATATGGACCCGTATTTCATTTTGATACTTTGATTTGACACTGTCTCTTAGAGTCATTTTTGTTGGCCTACAATCTAGGGGGCTGCCTATGGCCTAACACTTCTAAGGAGCCGCCTGTCATTGCCCTTCACCCATGCCAGGGTATGGGCTACTAACAACAGATCTCCAGAGTCCTCTGTCAGGGTATGGGGCCACCGACATCAGATCTCCAGAGTCCTCGGGCATGGTATGGGGCCACCAATAACAGATCTCCAGAGTCCTCGGGCAGGGTATGGGGCCACCAACAACATATCTCCAGAGTCCCATGTCCTTTGCCATCTTCTCCAGCTGATTCTAGGTGTATCCCATCCTTATGGTGTAGTTTTGTTGTTTTCCCACCTTCTAATTTTACTGTAACCGACTGAAACAGTAAAGAAACAACTAATTTTTCTAGAGCTTAGGCCACTGCCAACTAACAGCGCGACCTGCATGCTGAGAGTTTCGGGTTCGATTCTCGGCAAGTCCCAGTGACTTACCTACATCTCTCGTGTCCCGCCTGCATGGCGGGGGATGAAAGAATGAAGGACAAATGAAATAAACAAATAAACGTCCCATGAGTGGATTATGGGATTTAAGAGATAAACATCTCAGCCTTACACGGATTAGTATAAAATACAACAACAAAAAAAAAAAATGGCGAATTCACTTCTACTTGTGATCTCGAACCCGCAGGGAGACAGGATATTTTAACTTTTAATGGGTTGAACAAAAAATAAAAAAATATAAAAATCCACGTTCGTTTTTTTTTTTCACTTTACTTTTTGATCTCACATCCGGGTAACTTGCATCAAAGTTCAATGAAATGTGACCTGATGACCTCTTTCTTTCTCACATCCCCCCCCCCCCCACAGGAAAACAAATTTGATGTGAGACGTGTCATTTGGTACAACTAATAAGGACAGGTTGACCCATTTGTTATACAGAAACAGAGGCTGGTGCACCCAGACACCTTTTCCCCATTTAGGTCAATGACCTCCCCCACCCCCTCTTCCCCCTCTTCCCCACCCACCTCCACCACCTCCTACCTTTCTTTTTACCCAGCTGATATAGGGGTTTCTGGTTTGGTCAACTTATCTACTTTTTTTTATTTTATTAGTCAGTATTGTTTTGGCTTTTTTCCTTCATTTTACGCCCCAGTTACTGTGGATAAAAACAACAACTGAAACAATACAGTCCTACGAAGTAGGGTAACTAGGACTATTATCACCCTGGGCGGAGTCTAACACTGCCCCCCCCCATCCAAAATGCAGCAGATTTCGCCCCTTGCTGGAGGAAAAGAGTTGTCCGCACCCCCCCCCCCCCCCATCGTTTACGCCAACCATCAAACTAAAAGGAAACGTTTTCATATATATATATATATATATATATATATATATATATATATATATATATCACCCACCACTGTGAGTCTGGGAACAAAATTTTTGCACATCTTTGTACCACGGCGCATGAAAACATCTTTGTAGTTCTTCACGTTATTTCTGTGTACCGGCTTTCTACTTTTCTCACTCGGCTGAAAAATCTCTCATTTTCAGGAAACTAGTAAAACCAACTCTTGCCATTTTATTTTTTAAACTTTTTAATTTTTTTATTATGTTACTTATAAGTTTTCCTTTCCTTTATTAATTTATATTTTTGTATACAATAAAATAATAATTTATTGTATTCGCCATAGAATTATTCAGCATTTTATTGGGAAAATAGAGTTTTGGGTACACACTTATTCTGAAAATCTATCTATATATATATTTCTATATATATCACACAACTTCAAGACGCAGGATTATTTATAGATTGTGGAATTCCCGAATAGGTCATAGACGACACCTCGCGTTGTTTCGCTCGGGTTAGGTCAAATTTCAACTTTGCATTCCATGTATTTTCTCTGAAGATGTCAGCCTGTTATTTTGTTTGATTGCTTATTTAAAAATAAAATTACAGTAATTATATTGATTTATAAGGCGGCGTATTTTACGCCGCGGGATGACTAGTAGTCAATAATAATGAAAACATATATATAAATAAATAAATAAATAAAAACAGGGATGTGATAGCCTGGTTAAAGATTATCGTCCTGAAGTTCCCCACGTTCGAGCCCCTGTAATTATCGATTTTTTTTTTAAAATGAGTCTGAAAATCAGCTGTACAAAGTTATGACGACAGTGGTTTCCTCCCTTAGTAAGACGTATAGGCTGACCTTATTCTGGCCAAATGATTCTCATGAACTCAATGGACAAACATGACGGGACAGGTGGTCGAGGTGTCTAGAGCTAACAGCCCTAATGAAACTTTGTTAACAATCCCCTTCCCCCCCCCCCACCCCTCTCCCCGTGGGTAGATGACTTTGTGTTGTGGGAAGGGTAAAAATCCCCTAGACTCACAATCCCCTCAACATGTCGTGGCTACTGAAAAAATATGAATTCTATATACATTTCAATATATGTTGTAAAGTTCCCTTAGCCCTATCGGGCCATCGGGGCAGTTGAAGTGTAGAATTCATCTGTTTCTATTACCTCGGCATATAAAAAGGGATTGTGTGTGCAGCACAACGCCGAGCCGCGTTTACTTCCCCAACTTGAAGTCAGGTACCCATTTAAAGCTGGGTGTACTGTGGGAAAATTTAATGGGCTTCACCGAGGATCGAACCCAGGACTCTCAGGTCGACAGACAAGTATCTAGACCACTCGGCCATCCGTCCGACCAATATATGTTATGGGAAGGGTAAAATCCCCTTGTCGTTGTGCTAGCCTCACAATCCCACAATATATCGTGACTACCCACGCGGCCTTTAGGGATTAGAGACAACTTTACTTTTACCATAGAGAAATATTTACTAGTTTCATTAAAAAAAAAAACAGGTTTATTTACTTAACTCTCTATTTAAGTAAAATTCATAATAAACAAGACATAATAATAAAAAAAGAAAGTAACAACCAAGCAAACAACATAACCTTTTGTCTTCCGTCCAATGTTTATATGTCCGACTTTTTTTTTTACAAGATAAAATAAACACTGAAACAAAAAATGAAACAAAAAAACAGCGACTTGTTTTTCTTTCACTAATTCAACTGAACCCCCATGTTAATTCCACCTTTGGATCCACCCTATTTGCAAATGTCACATAGTCGGAGATCCGCGACGATGACATTCAGTTTTCTTTGGAGGGTTGGGGAGGGGGTGGCTGTGTCATTTTTCTCCCGCCCCCCACACCCATTCTTCTTCTTTCGTTTACCCTAACTTGCTCTTTGACTTGCCCACCTTTTTAAACAAATTTGCGCTTTTCGTTTGCATCAGTTTGACGGCTCCAGAGCCAACGACAAATATTTCGGCCCTCCCCCCTTCACCCCCCCCCCGTCCACGCCCCATTACGGCTACAGGTTGACGGTAAACAAATTAACCTCTAGTGACCAGTCCTTTAAACGGCAAGGGTCACAAACTCTTGTTGACAGAACATTTTGTTTGTGTTGGGGAGGGAAAAGAAAAGAGTTACTTTCACATGGGAAGAGAAAATAACATTTGCTGGTTTAAAACACCCCGTGGTGTTGGTTGAATTACATGCTTACAATTGTCAGATATCACAGGATGTTAAATGCTCTAAATGCCACAATTCTACACTGCCGGCTTCATCTCCACCAAATCTTAATTGCTCTTACGTCACAAATTCACTGCTTTCTATACGTACATATTCGGTGCGATTGTCTAAGGGAATTCCTTATTGTAACAATATAGTGTACTTACAATGATGTGAGGTTTTTATCTAGAGACTATAATCTGGGCTCGATTTACCGCCGGGGATACCGGGGATACCCCCGGCACTGAGAACTGTCATCCCCGGCTCTGCTTTAGCTAATTTCATCCCTGCCGGGGATGAAACCCTAGACGTTTATCCCCGGCTCTGCAGACATTTTTTTTTTCATTTCCGGCACTGGCTTTTTTTGTTAAATCGAGCACTGACTATAATGAATGTATAACTTTTTGGATACCCATGTAGTGCAGAATCCTCCGTGGCCGAGGCTACACTTATTACAGAGTTGCAGTAGATGATACAGAAAAAACTGTATAGAAGGGTTTTGAACCCGCAGATTTTACGACGTAAGTCGACTTCACAAACAAAGAAAAGAAAAGTTAATGAATCAATTACTAGGTGCATTGCTAGTGATGGCACGATACATTCGATTGGAAATAGGAAATATTTGATAATTTGAGTGTATCGAAATCGTAATTATCGTATTCGGCCGTCTAAATTTTAACTGACTGTCAAACTTTCAGTGCCGTATCGAGCTAAACTCGCGCCCGGGGCACAATACCTTTTCAATACCTTTTTAGCGCCCCCCCCCCATTCGAAAATCATATAATATTATATGTAAAATATACCATTTGTGAGTAGCGCCCGAGGCATCAAGCCCCCCCCCCCACCTTGACCACCTCTCGCTACGCCTCTGCAAACTTTCTATATAGTCAATGTGCATTATATATAGGAATCTGAATCAGGAATCAAAAAGTTAGGAAAAATATCTGGTATCGGAATCGTTATTTTTTTTTTCGGTAATCTTCCCGTCTCTAATGAAGATGAAATACGTTGTTTGTTTACAAAACCCTGATATGACCTTTGGTTTCTAAATGTAATGTTTATGTTTATGAAGTTTCGTAAATTCAATTTGGATGGTACTGTATAAAAACTAAGTGAGTATTTTATTGGGTACAGCCTTGTTGGTCAGCCGGCACGCTACATAAGGCCGGATAATCAAGCGTCTACTGCACACACACACACACATTATTATTTACTATTTACATTTATCCCAGCGGTTCTCAACATGTTCTCACGACTGTACCCCAAAAAAGTGCGAAAGTATGTGCGCTGGTGCCCATCATACGTAATTTCGCGAATAAATTGTACTTATCTTACATAATGCTATGTAGCTTGTCTCTGAACTACAATACTTGATCACGTGGTTTGGTGATGATATGCGCCGTAAACCGGCGACATTTTTCAAACTCTTGGTTGTTTAAATCCACATTTATATATATATACTAGTTGCAAGTACCCGGCTTTGCCCGGGTTTAAAATAAAGTTTTCTGTTTACCTTCTGTTTTCTCCCTATCCCCTCTCTCCCTTCCTCTCTCTCTCCCTCCCTACCCCTCCCTACCCCTCTCTCCCTTTCCCTCCCTCCCTTTCTCCCTCCCTCTCTCAAATCTCTCTCTGTCCCTCTCCCATCTCCCTCTCTCCCCTCTCCCTCTCTCCCCCCGTCCATCCTCTTCCCTCCTCCTTCCCTCCTCCTTCCCTCTCTCTCCCTCCCTGCCCCCTCTTTCTCTTTATCTCTTCCTCCCATTTCTCCCATCCTCTCCCTCTCCTCTTCCCTCCCCTCTATCTCCCTCCCTAACCCCTCTCCCCCTCCTTTCTCCCTCCCTCCCCTTTCCAGCTCTCTCTCTCCCCCCTCTCTCCCTCCCTTCCTCCCTCATTCCCTCTCTCTCCCTCCCTGCCCCCCCTCACTTTTTATCTCTCTCCCTCCCTCTCTCTCTCCCTCCCTCCCCTCTCTCTCCCTTCCTACCCCCTCTCTCCCTCCCTTCCTTTCTCTCTCCCTCTCCCTCTGCTCCCTCTCTCCCCCTCCTTTTCTCCCCCTGTCCACCCCCTCCCTCCTCTCCCCCCCCTCCCGCCATCCCTCCTACCCGCCTTTCCTCTCTCGCCCCCCTGCCCCCTCTCTCTCTCTCTTTATCTCTCTCTCTCTCTTTATCTCTCTCTCCCTCCCCCCCTCTCTCTCTCTCTCTCTCTCTATGTATATATATATATATATATATATATATATATATATACTTATTATTATGGTTTCACACTTCTTCTAAAATCCTTCTTCATTCCTTTACCTTCCTCAAACTGTACACATCAGAGAGCATGAAAAAACATCAACAATTCTTTGCATCACAAAGGCACAATACAGCACCAGCGCGCAAGTTCTATTCGATCATAGGGAAATGACGTCACAGAGGAATTTTATTTATGGCGCCGTCGAGATTACTTTAATATAGTAAAATACTAAAATAAAAAAAAATTAATAACAATTAAACTACCCATCGATATGAAACGAAACCTGACTATAACCTTCCCCATGTAATTATGTGTATGTGTAACAAATTTCACGTTATTTGCTTGTCTGGATCTTGAGTTATAAGGGAACAGACAACAGACAGACAGACAGACAGACAACAAATGCGTCTAATAAGTATATATATATATATATATATATATATATATATATATATATATATATATACTAGCTGTACCCTGCAAAACCTTTGCATAGAGTTATATTCGCTTAAATTTGATCAGGCAAGGTTATTTTCGGTTTCGGACAGATCCGAATTTTTCATGATATTATTACAATTTAAAGATGAAATAAGTCGTTGAAATACAAAAAACAAACAAACAAATATTTAAATGGAATTTTTTCAGATTTTGGTCTTTGGGTTTCAAATTTAAAAACAGCAGAAATTATTGAAAACTGTAGATTTTAAAGAAATAATATTTATCGAAGCGAGACATGGGCAGGAGGTCATTTTGAATTCTTGTTTTCCGCTTTCGATTTAACGCAGCGCCCAAATCAATATTATATTATTAGATATACTTACATACATACATACCGCTGAGTATCCCTGCATAACATTTCCTGTACGCGCACCACCGGTTGAGAACTGTTAATTCATAACGATCATTAACTAAATAATTGCAAAGAACAAAGCAGTGCCGAACCTAGGGATTTGGGGGCCCGGGGGGCTTGGCCAATGTTCCCTCTAAGGTGTGGTATGAAGTGAGCTAGAAATTTTGTCTCTGAGCGACATTTTTGATTGAGGCCAAATTTGTGAGCGATTATAGCGATGTCGTCCGTCGGAGTGAGCGATCGTACGTGTAGTATGAGCGACGCTCTGAATACGTGTGAGCGATCGCTCACGCGCTCAGCTTAGAGGGAACATTGGGCTTGGCCTTTTTGGGGGCCCCTGTATGCTGACATTCTACACCATGACATGAGATAAAGTTCTTAATATTCAATGTCAACTTTTTTTGCCCCCCCCCTCAAGCCGGGTCCTACTTTCGAATTGAGATCCCCTCCCCCCCCCCCATCCTAGGTACGCCTCTGGAACAAAGCATGTTGTGTTCTTTTGTACATATCTAACATTTCACACGGCGACTCCAAAATATGTATCGAGACAATGCAAAACAAAATAAATTCTAGATAGGTCATTGAATGAAGATGTCATGTGTTATGTTTACATCCGCCTTCTGTTGTTAGGCGGTGGTGTCAAAGAGAAGTTCAGGGGTTAAATGTCTGTCTTCCGGGAATATCCGTTGATTGAAGAAAGTTGGTTTACTTCCCTTAGCCGAAAGTAGGTCAGACTTTTTTTTTACAATGAGTGAATCAAAGTGTTGATTGTACGGTAGAACCTCTGTTATTTGACCACATAGTACATGTATTTAAATTAAAACTGATATATGCGTCACTTATCCAATCAAAAAAGAGCGAGAGAGAGAAAAAGAGAGAGAGAAAGAGAGAGAGAGAGAGAAAGAGAGAGAGAAAGAGATAGAGAGAAAGGGAGAGAAAGATAGAGAGAAAGAAAGAGAGAGATAGAGAGAGAAAGAGAAAGAGATAAAGAAAAAGGGAGAGAGAAGGAAAGAGAGAGAAAAAGAGAGACAAAGACAGAGAGAGAGAGAGAGTGAGAGAGAGAGGGAGGATAATTTAACGTGAACTTATGTGAGCAGTTCGCTGTTTGGAGTCATGTTGACGTCACTTGACCTCTGATGACTTACTAGTTATCTGAAAGGCGACGTAGAATATGTTCCCCCTCCCTCACCCACCCTCCTTCACCCCCTACTAACTTAGCGGGGAATGCAGACAACAACCAGACATTCTAAATATGTCCTACAAGTGGTTACTAGAGCTACCACTCTAAACATACCTACCCACCCACCTACACACCTAGTACATACTTACCTATCTACTTACCTGTCTATTTACCTGTCTACTTACCTATCTACTTACCTGTCTACTTACCTGCCTACTTACCTATCTACTTACCTAACGCTTAAATACCGTCTTATTTGAATACGCTCATCAAGAAACAAACGAACTCACCTATCTACCGACGGATGGTCGTGTGGTAAAGCGCTCGACTGTCGCCCTTGAAGGTCCCTGGTTTTATTTCCGGTGAGGACCAAAAGATATTGCAGGCCATGATGGTGAAAGTTCCTGCTACATCTTCATTGGTTCCTGCATGGCCGTCGCACTAACGGATACGGTGGGGAGGAAAGAAGGGCGCCATAAAAACCGTCACAATAGTGGTTTATAGGATGTAAGAGATTTCATCTCATCCTTACAGGGACATCTCTCTCTCTCTCTCTCTCTCTCTCTCTCTCACACACACACACACACGCCTACCTACATGTCTTTATTTCTGTGACCGTCTTTCTTTCTATCTACCATTTATACTGTACCACTTTCTATTCCAAACTATTCATCTAAGTTTGTTTTTCTCCCTTTTGTTTTGAGACAATCTACTTTCAAAAATCGGCAGTAAAGAACGCATTGCGACATTGCGACATTCAAGCTACGGTCATACCGCTGCAAAAAAAAAAGTTTTGCACTATTGTTTAAAATATCGTGCGGTATAATCTAAGTTGAAGTCAGACGGCGGCGCATGGCGAAATGAAATCTAGCTGACGAAATTTCGTCGTGTACGCAGCAAGACGCAGAAATCAGCTTTGGATCCCACATAGACATTCATAGAGAAAGGCAAATTAGGTCTATGCAATAATCAGATAGGCTAGAGAATTTACAGTTGGCTCAGAGATGGTTTTAATTATCTGGTCACTTAGTAGCGGAAGTGAAAATATTAGTTTAGACCAGACGATAGATTTTGGTAGAGACAAGCATACGGACTTGATTCTTCATCTCACATCATTTTGTACCATGTATGTATTCCATAAATAAGAATGACCTCAACAGACAAAAGGGTGGCCCCTTTATTAGAACGTCAGTGAGAATATATTAAAGTTTTTCCCCGCCATAAGACGCATAAACGCAATTTTCGCTGATAGGACAACATGAATTAATGAATATATTTACATGGAGACATCCGAGGCACAACAGTTCCTTAGTCAATCGTACGCCAGGTTTAATACAAATTATAAGTGGAATTGAGCCCTTAGTGGGAGAGACAACTATTGCCCAGTTTCGCTTTGGGCATTGTCAAAATCTTTGCATCACTAGGTTGTGATGGCGGATTAAACTGTGCCAAAAAACTTTATGACTGGCAGGCACACCGAAAGGGAGGGGTCATTGTCAGGGGGCCCGCATCTATAAGGGGGCCCGGCCGCCATGACCATGTCAATTTTTTCACGACTCATTGTTTATTAAGGGGCCCGCAATGATGTCCTGCCCTGGGACCCTTGTTGGCTCTCGGCGCCCCTGATGACTGGCATATACCAATGTATCTATCTATCTATCTATCTATCTATCTATCTATCTATCTATCTATCTATCTATCTATCTATCTATCTATCTATCTATCTATCTATCTATCTATCTATCTATCTATCTATCTATCTATCTATCTATCTATCTATCTGCCTGCCGGCCTGTCTGTCTGTCTGTCTATCTAACTATCCATCCGTCCGTCCGTGCGTCCGCCAGTCTGACTGTCTGTTTAGGAATTACAGTGTCACTGTGTGTAATTACCAAAATACACGACCACTATTAGCATTTGGTCAAAATGGACTCTCTAAGATATTACGTTTTGTTAGTTTAATATATGATAATAGTTCTCTGTCAACCAAGGACTGTTATTACGCTGGAGTAAAGGGCCCCCCTCCTCACACCACCACCCTTCCTACACTCCCCCCCAACCACCCCAGAGATACAGCTAAAAAAGTTGTAAAAAAAAATGAAATGCTATGAGTATTAAGCAGGAAATGTTAAACACATTTTTTTTTTTTTTTATGTTTTGAAATTTTAGTTTTTTTATTTGTACTTGTTTATTCATCACGTACTTTGGAGGGGGGAAACTTGATTTGTGTCTGGATATATTTTTAGACACCGCCTTCCCTCCTCCACCACCCACAATACCCTTTAAATAGCCGGTTTCTAACCCCCTTTCCCCTCTCCCCTTCTTTACCTTTATCCTCCGTTTCCTCACTAAACATATATTTCTTTACCCTGTCCCTCCACCCACCCCCCACCTCATCTCTCCTACAACAAGGACATTTTTTTTTTTTATTATTGTATCTGGGCTATTTCTTACCCAGATGGTCCTGACCTGCGTCCCTTCTGACGTCAGTGTTGCTAGGCAACACATAAAAAAACTGACGGATGAGCTAAATCCCCCCTCTCAGGTTTTCTCTAATTAATAAAAAAATAAAGGAGGAGAAAAGAACACATTTCTCCTGTACATTACATCCCTGTACATGGTCGGAGTATATGTTGGGCTGATATCAGAGTCGTGGACGATTTGAACAATATTGTCAGTGGCACATGGAGGTGTTGAGGTGAGCCAGAAGAGGCCTTTATGGGAGAAGTACACGGGGCCCAGAGCGATTATCAGATGCAGGCAGGGCCGGAGGAGGCCTTTATGGGAGAAGTACACGGGGCCCAGAGCGATTATCAGATGCAGGCAGGGCCGGAAGAGGCCTTTATAGAAGAAGTACACGGGGCCCAGAGCGATTATCAGATGCAGGCAGGACCGGAAGAGGCCTCTATGGGAGAAGTACACGGGGCCCAGAGCGATTATCAGATGCAGGCAGGGCCGGATTTAGACTTGTATAAGACCCTAAGCTATTTGAGATATGGGGGCCCTTTTTAAGTCCAGATCTTATATGTCAGTGCCAAAAAAAGCTTAAGTATATATGACAATAGCTCACTCGGACAATTTTTGCCACCCCCCCCCTTTCCAAGAAAGAGTGGGCCCTAAGCTGGATGCATGGGGGCCAGGAGTTATTTCATGTTACTTAGCAGACGAACGAATTTCATAATCTGAGGCCAATGTAGGCCTAAAGCCTGGGCCGGTTGCCTTAGTGGCATTCTCTGGATGGTTTAGAATATTGCTAATGCCCTGTGCTCAGCTGCTCAAATTTTAGAACCTTACGATCATAAAGCAACGGGGATAAAATGCCATAATAAAAATATACGTTTTGATATAATGAAATAAATAATATGGTTTTGTATTAGAATACAGATCAATAGCATAAAATCAAAGGCATTAAAGCCAAAACATGTAAGTACCATACATAAATAGGTTTTCTTCTTCATTAAGTATAGTCTTCTAAGAGAAACAGTAGTACATATTATCATAAATGGATATTTAATACGTTTTAATAATGCGTATCTTTTAAAACTGCTATCATTCGCCATAACGCACATTTGAAATGAAGGAGAGAAAGGTTACAGCTAAGGTCAAGACCACACTGAGGTTTACTCCAAAACTCAATGACATCCTTACATCTACACTAGATATCTCTCTCTCTCCCCCCCACCCCCTCCACACACGCTCCTTCACCAGGTCACTTCCCAATGTTAGAAACGTGACATCCAATAATTTTATAAGACGTTACCAAATGATCTTGAACCCTATTTAACACATAGCTAAATAGTATTCCTTCCGAACCCTCACAATCAACGATGACCCCAACTCTTACCATCAACGATGACCCCCCTCTCTCACCATCAACGATGACCTCCCCTCTCACCATCATTGATGACCTCCCCTCTCACCATCAACGATGACCTCCCCTCTCACCATCAACGATGACCTCCCCTCTCACCATCAATAAGGCCCCCTCTCTCACCATCAACGATGACCTCACCTCTCTCAACATCAACGATGACCTCCCCTCTCACCATCAACGAGGCCCCCTCTCTCACCATCAACGATGACCCCCTCTCTCACCATCAACGATGACCTCCTCTCTCACCATCAACGATGACCCCCTCTCTCACCATCAACGATGACCTCCTCTCTCACCATCAACGATGACCTCTCCTCTCTCACCATCAACGATGACCTCCCCTCTCACCATCAACGATGACCTCCTCTTCTACCATCCAACGATGACATCCCCTCTCACCATCAACGAGGCCCCCTCTCTCACCATCAACGATGACCTCCCCTCTCTCACCATCAACGATGACATCCCCTCTCACCATCAACGAGGCCCCCTCTTCACCATCAACGATGATCCCTCTCTTCACCATCAACGATGACCCCCTCTCTCACCATCAACGATGACCTCCCTCTCACCATCAACGATGACCTCCCCTCTCACCATCAATAAGGCCCCTCTCTCACCATCAACAAGGCCCCCTCTCTCACCATCAACGATGACCCCCTCTCTCACCATCCAACGATGACCTCCTCTCACCATCAACGATGACCCCTCTCTCACCATCAACGATGACCTCCTCTCTCACCATCAACGATGACCTCCCCTCTCTCACCATTAACGATGACCTCCCCTCTCACCATCAACGATGACCTCCTCTCTCACCATCAACGATGACATCCCCTCTCACCATCAACGAGGCTCCCTCTCTCACCATCAACGATGACCTCCCCTCTCTCACCATCAACGATGACATCCCCTCTCACCATCAACGAGGCCCCCTCTCTCACCATCAACGATGACCCCCTCTCTCACCATCAACGATGACCTCGTCTCTCACCATCAACGATGACCTCCTCTCTCACCATCAACGATGATCTCCACTCTCTCACCATAAACGATGTCCTTCCCTCTCACCATGAACGAGGCCCCTCTCTCTCACCATCAACGATGACCTCCCCTCTCTCACCATCAACGAGCCCCCCACTCTCACCATCAACGATGACCTTTCCTCTCACCATCAACGATGACCCCTCTCACCATCAACGATGACCTCCCCTCTCATCATCAACAATGACCTCCCCTCTCTCGTCATCAACGAGGCCCTATCTCTCACCATCAACGATGACCTCCCCTCTCTCACCATTAACGATGACCTTCCCTCTCACCATCAACGAGGCCCCCTTCTCTCACCATCAACGATGACCTCCCCTCTCTCACCATCAACGAGGCCCCCTCTCTCACCATCAACGATGACCCCCACTCTCACCATCAACGAGGCCCCCTCTCTCACCATCAACGATGACCTCCCCTCTCTCACCATCAACGATGACCTCCTCTCTCACCATCAACGATGACCTCCCCTCTCAACATCAACGAGGCTCCCTCTCTCACCATCAACGATGACCCCCCTCTCTCACCATCAACGATGACCTTTCCTCTCACCATCAACGATGACCTCCTCTCTCACCATCAACGATGACCCCCCTCTCTCACCATCAACGATGACCTTTCCTCTCACCATCAACGATGACCTCCCCTCTCACCATCAACGATGACCTCCCCTCTCACCATCAACGATGACCTCCCCTCTCTCATCATCAACGAGGCCCTCTCTCTCACCATCAACGATGACCTCCCCTCTCTCACCATCAACGATGACCTTCCCTCTCACCATCAACGAGGCCCCCCTCTCTCACCATCAACGATGACCTCCCCTCTCTCACCATCAACGAGGCCCCCTCTCTCACCATCAACGATGACCTTCCCTCTCTCACCATCAACGAGCCGCCCACTCTCACCATCAACGATGACCTCCCCTCTCACCATCAACGATGACTCCCCTCTCTCACCATCAACGATGACCTTCCCTCTCACCATCAACGATGACCTCCCCTCTCATCATCAACGATGACCTCCCCTCTCATCATCAACGATGACCTCCTCTCACCATCAACGATGACCTCCCCTCATCATCAACGATGACCTCCTCCTCTCTCACCATCAACGATGACCTTCCTCTCACCATCAACGAGGCCCCCTCTCTCACCATCAACGATGACCTCCCTCTCTCACCATCAACGAGGCCCCTCTCTCACCATCAACGATGACCTCCCCCTCTCTCTCACCATCAACGAGCCCCCACTCTCACCATCAACGATGACCTCCCCTCTCACCCATCAACGATGACCCCCTCTCACCATCAACGATGACCTTCCCTCTCACCATCACAACGATGACCTCCCCTCTCACCATCAACGATGACCTCCCCCTCTCACCATCAACGAGGCCCCCTCTCTCACCATCAACGATGACCTCCCCTCTCTCACCATAAACGATGACCTCCTCTCTCACCATCAACGATGACCTCCCCTCTCAACATCAACGAGGCTCCCTCTCTCACCGTCAACGATGACCACCCTCTCTCACCATCAACGATGACCTTTCCTCTCACCATCAACGATGACCTCCCCTCTCACCATCAACGATGACCTCCCCTCTCATCATCAACGATGACCTCCCCTCTCACCATCAACGATGACCTCCCCTCTCATCATCAACGATGACCTCCTCTCTCTCACCATCAACGATGACCTTCCCTCTCACCATCAACGAGGCCCCCTCACTCACCATCAACGATGACCTCCCCTCTCTCACCATCAACGATGACCTCTCCTCTCTCACCATCAACGAGGCCCTCTCTCTCACCATCAACGATGACCTCCCCTCTCACCATCAACGATGACCACCCCTCTCTCACCATCAACGATGACCTCCCCTCTCTCACCATCAACGAGGCCCCCTCTCTCACCGTCAACGATGACCTCCCCTCTCACCATCATCGATGACCTCCCCTCTCACCATCAACGAGGCCCCCTCTCTCACCACCAGCGAGGCCCCAACTATCACTATCAAAAGTATTAAAGGGACATAACCGATTCGTCATAAGGGTAGACGGCTATTACATACATTAAAGCTAGGTTGTTTTTTTTTAGCAGAATCATTATTAGTTTTAAAAAATTAAAGAAATAAAAATCGTTATTCAGTCTGTGATCAGCCTCATATACATTTTAATCTATCTCCACTATTCGTTCAAACATAGCAATCAGGTTAGCGGCTGCATAGCGAAGTCCAATCATGGATAGGAAATCGAACTGTACTAATTTGTATTGATTGTAAATATATAAAGTTATGAGGGGAATTTAATTAGATTTTTTTTCAAAAAGAGTGAACTTATTTTATTTTTACCAAGTACCTGTTTTAGAGTACTAGTACTTTTAATCATGCTTTCACATTGGCTACTGTACTTGTACACATACATACACGCACATTGGGTACTTTAACTTTGCATGGTCAGTACTTGGAAATCTCTGCTATTTATAGGTCTTCTTTTTGCTGCTGACCATACATGTATACATCAAACAACACACACACACACACACACAAGCAAATCGCTAAGTCATGCTATATCCGATTACTTTAGCGGACAAAGGTTCTAATAGCGGTGGGGGTCTGACGTACTCAGTCGGGTTGCATCCCCTTGGCGCAGTCTAAACAGGAAAGAATCTTTACAAAAAAAAAAGGCGTGATTACATTTATATAGTGCCATCGAGTGAAAGATGCAGTGGACATAGTTTTTACAGAATAAAATATGCCGAAAAGTAACTGCCCCTCCCCCCCCCCACCGCCCACGCCTAGTTACGCCGCTGCTTCACCCATTCTTGAAGGCTTTCAGCTGTTTTGTTTTTATCGCAGAACGCGGTTTCATCATTGTGTTTTGCTCGCAGACAAACTCATTAAAATTCTCGTACTTTATAAATGACATCACAAGTTTAGCGCTGTGCACTGTGCACTGCGTACTGTTAACGCACAATCCGTGTTATTCGCAAGTGCTCCGCAATATATTATTTAAATGTAAACGATGGCAAGGGAAACAACTCCGGACAGTTCCGTTTCCTGTTATCACCAAAAAAAGTGACAGCAGACGAAACCAAGGAACAAAACCCTATTATGATGAAAAGAGGTTTTTGCAAGACTGTCGACGCGTGGATGCAAGGACGAAGCAGACGTGAATTAAAAGCGCGGCAAATATTTCTTTTAAAGTTTGTGCTGTTACTTTTGAAGTTTTATAAAAAAAAAAAATGGCAAATCTCTGCCTTTGCATACACGTCGACTGACAAAGACTGTTATATTTTAATTGCATTAATCGCGAATAAAAAATAATAAAAAAAAGAAATAATTCATGTTTATACACACAAAGGATAATAATACGTTGCAGCAATCAAGCTTGATAAGTGCATTCAGGTAGTATATTTGGAAAAAAAAAACACATTTAACAACATACGTCTATATTGAAAGGTTGATTTACATCAGAATGAATACATACTTCTCAAGTAAATAAGAATACTTTAAAAACAAGTACCGATGAAGCAGAAATTGAATAAAAAGAAAACATTTCTCATAAAAGTGAAAAAAATAAAACAACGAACAATACAAAGGAAAAATACTCTTTTAAACAATAAAGGTAAGTGTTTATAAAGTATTTTCAAACATTTAAGTAATAAAAGGAAGTAACAAATACTTAGTAAGTTAATTTATTAATTTTTAACTGTTTTATTTTACATCAGTGTATGGAGAGTTTTACCGTAAATTGTGGAGCGCTAAATATAAAGATTTACTCTTTACACTTCGATGAGATTCACGCTTTAGAACATTTACACACATTTATTTTTTTTTCAATGGAGGTCTATAGAGACCGGTGCGCTATAACAAACAGATGCATTGATTTTTCAAACGATCTTTTTTCCCGCCATACTGTGTGAGCTTTGACCGGAACTTAGTTTGTACACACTATATATTATTTTGACCGTTTGATTGCTTTTTGGACTTCCATGTGCCACTTTGGAAAACGGGGGGAGGGTGAGGTGTGTAAATCTCCTAGATTTGGTCATGCAGATCCAAATTTAGCTATACATTTCGGAATGCATTATAGTTTTTTTTTTTTAATTCATACCTCTCAGGTTGTAGAATAAACCTGCTACCATACAGGCACAGTACTTGAGTACCCCTTCCCAACTGGCGAGCCAGGCTGCCAGAAAGGCCAGGTGTTCTTGGTCCTGTCATTGGTTAGAAAGAGGCGAGATGAACAGGCACCCCCCCCCCCCCCATTTCTACCAATGGCAGGTAAGGTTTGTGCCAGCCTTTCGGCCATTACTATTGTTTTCTTTGATCGCCTCGATCACAACCAAAAGGCAATGAGAAGCGATCATTGGATCAAATGTCATCAGAAATGAATGCTATTTTTTCTGAATATTTTTACATTTTTTCTCTCTTTTTTTTTTACTCCGTCATTGCCATCATGATAGGGTGTAGTGTGCCTACCACACCAGCATTGTTGGCGGCGCTGATGCATGTCGAGGTGAGTGTGCCCGCTATCATCTGCCGGGATGACAGAAAGGAGGGTTTTAAGATTTGCCCAGAATAGCCAGACCAGCAGGGTGTGTGTACTGCTGATATGCCAGAATGACTAGACAAGAGGTCTATCCTGTCACTCGGACAGAGAGGAGGGTGTAATGTACCTGTACCCTCAGCCCGAAATGGAAGGCTGCGCATGTGTGCTTGAGTGGTACAGTGTGGAAGGCTGTTGTGTGCCGTCCACATCCATACCACCGCCAGCTGTGAATACTACGGTCTCGGGTAGTCCTCATTAACCACAGTACCACCACCTTCGCTAGAAGGTTTTTTCCCCGACTAGAGAATCTCAATGATCTTACCCTAGTAGACCATGGTATGTCTCTCAGACTGGGATAACCTGATATAAGAACTCATTAAATTTCCAAGTTTCTTGTATTTTTTTTTTCTTTCTAACGCCGCCATTGCCAGCATGGTAGGGTGTAGTGTGCCTACCACACCAGCACTGTTGGCGGCGCTGATGCACGTCTGCCATGTCCACAGAGCGGCGGGGTGAGTGTACCCGCTATCATCTGCAGGGACGGCAGAAAGATGGGTTTTAATCCTTGCCCAAACTTGCCAGACCAGCAGGGTGTGTGTACTGCCGATCGGCCAGAATGGCAAGGAACGGGGTGTTTCCTACCATTCGGACAGAGGGGAGGGTGTAGTGTGCCTGTACCCTCAGCCCGAAATGGCAGGCTGCGCAGGTGTGCTTGAGTGGGACGGAGAGGACGGGTGTTGTGTGCCGACCACATCCGTCACCTCCGCCAGCTGTGAATACTGCGGTCTCGGATAGTCCTCATTGACCACAGTACCACCACCCTCGCAAGTAAAGGTTTTTTTTTTCCTGACTAGAGAACCCCTATGATCCATCCCCCTTGGATCATGGTATGTCTCTAAGACCTTGAAGGAGAGATCACAAAACATGCCAAAATATTTTGTGATACTCTCCGAAACAAACCGAGTTTCTTATGGGCTGCACTGTCGTACGTGCGGCTTAACTGTCCGGAGCTCGGAACGTAAACTAAATTTCGCTGAAAGGCAAATTACATAATATTTTGTTTAAAAAAATGGTGCTAATTAGTTTAAATACATGTACAGAATAATGAAATTTCAAAATTTAATGCTTAGTTTAAATATAAATGTAATGGCTCAAGTAAAAATATTAAAACACATTCTTTTAAAATAGAATAATATAATATATATGTAAGAAAATATTACACTGTGGTTTAAATTAAATTCTTATTGCCTTGAAATTAAAACACGGGAAATTACTCATGTTGAGGTCTTAATCCTATCACGGCGGCCATGTATAATGTACTCCGGTCTCTTGGATGTCATTTGGTAAATTATTAAATAATCTGAAAGTGCTTGTTGCGCCTAATCAATGACCTTGGAGCTGCTATAACCATGAAGTCAGACGTGGTTACTTGAGCCTCATGGGTTCCAAACCGGCTACCTACTCTGCACATATCGGCACTACAGCGCGCCCTTAAAGTTAGGCTAGACAGTACACAACGATCGCTTGCGTGGCCCCCGCGCCCCCTCCTTCCCACATATAAGCAGGGGCTTGGGCGGTTGTCTTACTCACCCCTCCCCCTCCCTCTCCACCCCCATCGATGGTGTCTGGCTATACAATTATCAGCGTAAAATAGTTTCATAAACACACAGAATGATAATATCACATGGACTCTATAGCGGAAGTCACGTGAACAGAGCGGCCCAATTAGAATTCATCGCTGGTAATTAATCTTTATGAAGGAAATAATTTGCATGCCGGTCACACAGAGTCATTATAAAACGTGTGTGTGTGTGTGTGTATGTGTGTGTGTGCACTTTTAATAATCAGGAACAAATACATGTTTTTTTTTTAAATCCGGTTTTTTCTGGTTCTGGTCAGGATCAAACATTTGTAAAATAAAAATAAAAAAATAGCAACAACGACAAAACACACACCGGTCACTCCTTGTGTTATTTTATTTTAGCAGACACAAGTTAATTAGTTACAATATTGAGGACTTCCTTGAAATTAATCTAGTTTAAAGGTTTGTTTAGAGGGTATAAATTATAAATTTCTTGACATGATTTTAGAAATGGGCTTGAAAGACGTAAAATTACTTGAAATCAACTCATTGTTAGTATATATTACTTTTGTTATAACCCAAATATTATAAAGTATTCGATAAAGTTATCTTAGGACTATTTTCTTTAAAAAAAAAGTTGATTAATGTTTACTACACGCTTAGGCATAGAATAGAGAAAATTCTATTAATTTTGGTAATTTTCTTTTTAAACTTCCGATAATTTCTGAAAGACTTGTTGTATGGTTTCAATGACGTAGTGTTTACATTGAACGGATGAATGGCGTACGATATGAATACTGCGTGTGATTTATCGACAGTTTTGGTTTCAAAAGGTAAGAAGGTCATAGACGGATGGTCACAGGTTTGTTATTTGGTCATATTGTTTACCTGTTGGGCGCAGAAAGTCATCGGGGGTGGAGGGGATGATTCGGGGAGCTAAGAAACAAACAAAACAAAGACATATTTGTGTGAAGTGTAAAGATGACTGGTAAATATGACTTTTGAAGATGACTTTGAAGATTACTTGTAAAGATGACTTGTAAAGATGACTTGTGAAGATGACTTGTGAAGATGACTTGTAAAGATGACTTGTAAAGATGACTTGTAAAGATGACTTGTGAAGATACCGTGGCTTAAACGGTATCTTTATCTGTAGGTACATTTGTGCTTTTAGTCGTTTTGAATGTACGTTTAAATGCACAATTGCTAGTGGACTGAGACAATAACTATTGAACGTAACTGTGAATGGAAACGATGTAAATTTTGTTTTTTGAGGGTTTTGAGTGAATAGCGATATGTCGCTCGATGTGGGTTTTTGTGAAGTCCCTGTAAGGATGAGATGAAATCTCTTAGATCCTTTCAACCACTAATGGGACGGTTTTTATTGTGCCCTCCTTTCATCCACACCAAAGCCGATAGTGCAATGGCCTTGAAGTTAAAGTTGTGAATATTTTCGGTAGTATAGCATTGTGAACTAACATTCAACGTCCGACATTGTTGTTTATCTTATGATTGAACTGCCCGGTCGACTTACGGTAGAAATATTTAAAGTGTAATAAATAAATAAATAAATTTAAATAATCCCACGTTAATCCTAATCTAAAATATCGATCATATTCCAAACAATTGTTATACATGAAAATAAACTGACCTAGCTGAACTTATAATCATTCCAATAGCACAAGTTAGAAGACTCAAAGGAATAACCGCACACAGTTCTAGCAAGGATTGTTGTATCGATACCTGTACTAGCCTCCTAAATCGTCTTTCTCGTAGATAATCAAGGCTATGTATTGTTTATCTAATTTAAACGTTTTATTTTTTTTTTCTTTTAACACTGCCATTGCCAGCATGGTAGGGTGTAGTGTGCCTACCACACCAGCACTGTTGGCGGCGCTGATGCACGTCTGCCATGCCTACAGAGCGGCGGGGTGAGTGTACCCGCTATCATCTGCAGGGACGGCAGAAAGATGGGTTTTAATCCTTGCCCAAACTTGCCAGACCAGCAGGGTTTGTGTACTGCCGATCGGCCAGAATGGCAAGGAACGGGGTTTTTCCTGCCACTCGGACAGAGGGGAGGGTGTAGTGTGCCTGTGCCCTCAGCCCGAAATGGCAGGCTGCGCAGGTGTGCTTGAGTGGGACGGAGAGGAAGGGTGTTGTGTGCCGACCACATCCGTCACCGCCGCCAGCTGTAAATACTGCGGTCTCGGATAGTCCTCATTGACCACAGTACCACCACCCACGCAAGTAATGGGTTTTTTTTCCTGACTAGAGAACCCCAATGATCCATCGCCCGTGAATCATGGTATGTCTCTCAGACCAGGAAGGAGAGATCATTAAATATCATGCCCAAATATTTTGTGATACTCTCCGAAACAATTTTAAACACACAGAAAATCGAGTATTGAATATACGAATAACAATTTTGGCGAATTTTTTAACTTTCCTATCAATGAAATAAAATAATGGTGCCCTAAATATGAATATGGCGTATTTTACATACATTTTAATATACAGTGTACTAGTATACATACATTAACTCCCTTTGAACTATTTTTAGTCATTACAATTTTGAAAAAAAAAATTAATTTTAAAGTGTATACAATATGTTATAATATGTGAAAAGTATCGACCGTTCATTTTGACCTTAGCATGTCTGATACGATCTAGCGAAACAGGGCCGGCCTTACGAATTACGAGGCCCAATTTAACGGATGCTTGCGAGGGCCCTCTTTTATTATTTTTTACAATAACAGCTATTACTATCTTTTAGATCATGTAAATTGCTGGGCCCCTGACAGGCATTCTTGAAAAAATATTTAAAATGAAGTCGGAGAGGACCTACGACTTTGAATGTGCCTAGGGCCTACGATGACCTTAAAACGGCCCTGCCTAGTCTTGACATACAGTACTAAACTGCCGACATAAGGTTATGAAATTTTAGATATACGATTCCGATGAATCGCCACATCACTAATACGCTGGGGCCCCATATGTTTTTGCAGTAAATCGCTTGGCTGTCGACCTAAGGGTCCAGGACACGATAGTCTATGAGAACCTGGGTGAATTATGTTCAGGTAATGTGGAAAAATCCATTCATGTCTCCCGTGGTGCCTCCTTCGCTCTCGCACTATTGGATATAGTGGGAGTGACAGAAGGGCAACATAAAAACATTCCCATTGTTGTTTTTTTTAAACGAACTAAGAGATAAAAATATCATCCAAATAGGAATATAATAATTATATTTGGCCTCGAAATGTAGATTTAGTATAATTAACTGGCCACTATAGGAAGTAGATTTTAGCAGACGAATGAAAAGACAGACGACTATCAAACTTCATCAGGAAAGGACGTAATTTTATAGACAACATATTATTTTGTAAATTCTCAAGATATCATCCAACCTATAGTATGTATGAAAAATAAAAGTATTTATATGAATACATTAAGAAAAACATTTATCATCCTTAAATACATAATCGTCTAACCCGTGTGTCTCCCTCAGGTAGTTTTCATATCGTGCGGTGTATGCGTTGTAACCGTGTCTCCCTCGCAGGTAGTTTTCATATCGTATTGTGTTCATGAAAATAAAAGCCAAATGTTATTTTCTACTACATTATTTCATTCTTTTCTATGTTATTTCTGTTCATATCGTATTATGTTCATGGCAATAAAGGCCACATGTTCTTTTCTATTGCAGTATTTTGTATAGTTCTTTGTTATACCTTCTGTCGGATTTCGTTCAGCCTGCTTCAGCAGGCTTTTCCCAACTAGTATTTAAATAAACTTGTATATATTATATTCTACTAATATCAGTGATTTCTAATTGTATTGTATGTGTAACGTCTCACACATATATCTGTGGACACTTGAATATAAAAATAAAGAAATAAAACTCCGAATGAGACTGGCAAGACTGACTATACTACAATTAATAATATATCTTCCCAAAAGTATAAGATCCAAAGTAAAGGATTAATACAACAGTATTTCAGTTTAAAATACAACCATGAAAAAAATCGGATCTGCCCGAAACAAAAAAATAACCTAGCCTACCGATCAAGCCTAAGGGGAAATAACTCTATGCAAAGGTTTTGCAGGGTACAGCTAGCAAATAATAATAATAATAATAATAATATGTATATATATATATATATATATATATATATATATATATATATATATATATATATAACACACCATAAATGGCGCAGAAGTAAAGATAGCTATTTCAAAGAACGTCACAGATCACTGATTATCAAGACAGCTACGTATCAATTTGTCCTTCGTGGGGGTAGTGGGAGTTCGGTCTCTACCCAATTGAGGATAATTTTTACTAACTAAAATTATCTTTGATGGAATGAATCTCCCCTATCTCAGACCCCCCCCCCGCCTCTACCCCCCGCCTCTACCCCCACCCCCCAGGAATAGTAGGATGGTTGCGCTCATTTAATCATTTAAGTCAAACCCCAAAAACTTTTAAATACCGTAATTAGCTGACAGGTGAGTGGCTTGAGACAGACCAGGACCTATGCCGAGAGAAAACCAGGTCATACAACTCTCTAACAGTCATTAACGGATTACCCCCCCTCCCCCCCCCCCCTTCACACGATTTCA
Organism: Bulinus truncatus; assembly: GCA_021962125.1. Lineage (NCBI taxonomy): Eukaryota > Metazoa > Mollusca > Gastropoda > Planorbidae > Bulinus > Bulinus truncatus. The sequence goes on from JAGDYQ010000024.1 coordinate 163,423, forward strand.
GTGTTAGCTAATGACACGGAATAATTATTCCCAGAATAAGTCGCTGGTCATTCTGAGAAAGAAAAAAAAAAACCCAGAATGTTTAGCACAGGTTTTCGTTTCTATTTTCACATTACGGAACCGTGACATAGCAATTTTAAACCAGCACAGTGAATGGACGGGAAGGGAATCAACCAGTTGCTCCTTAAATTACGACGGTAAATTGGTAAATAAAATACAGAAAACTGAAGGCTGATAGGTGGGAACCAGTGGTCTAGTGGCGTTACCAGCACTTTCAGGGCCATGTATTCGGCCACTTAAAAATGACGCACCATTGTCGTTCCTAAAAATGCCGCCCCTTTCATGTAATAAAATGGCGCACATTTCGCGTACCAAAGTGCCGCCTATATTATTTACCAAAGTGCCGCCCACAAAATACCCCCCATACCCTTACCAAAACAAATGCCGACCCTTGATGGGGGCTAAATAAGTGCCACCCGGGTCAATCCGCCTCCCCCCCCATGTGTATGTAGTGTCATACACTGTGTAGATTGGGCTGAATGTTTTGCCCACACTTCAATATTATTGACTATGTGCATTTCCCTGAACTATATTTATATATATATAATACATAATCGGCTAACCTAGCGTGCGTACCTACGTTCGACCGTGTGTATAACTTCCGCGGCTAAAAATAGTCTGGGGAATTCCAAAATTTTAGTCTCACTCAATGGGAGTTAACTCGCAAGCTCGGTTAAAAATAGTCTGAATAGTCTGGGGAATTCCAAAACTGGAAATCTAAACACAACAAGGATTTCTTATTATGTCGCAACTATTATATATATATATATATATAAATATATATATATATATATATATATAAATATATATATATATATATATAAATATATATATATATATAAAGAACATTGGATATTGTTTATCAATCGTTATATCTTAGTCATTATTTTTATACTGCACATAGGCTGTAAGTTTTTATATATTTATTGTTTCATCGGATATAGAAGAAGACCATCTACAAAAGTCAATCCGTCCATGACCATGTGTTCTATTCTGGGGTCAGCAGTATTGTTGGTGACGCACCTAATCGCTGTAGGTTCTACAGGTAAGGCGGCACTACATGGGCATCGCAGTTTGTTGTATTTGTATTTAATCTCCGCTTGATACCTGTTGTAAAATATCTTACTGGCTTATTCAAATTTATCACCACGTTTTCAAAATACAGTCAATAGTTTCTAGATTGTTTTGTTTACTGGTAACATTTAAAATAAAATTCGTTTTATCTAGATCTGACAAATCTAGAAATATAAACTTTTTTTTATGAATAAATAAAACTCACGTTTAGATATTTCTTTAGGGAATGTAAAAAAAAAGAAATATTTTTTTAAATGTTCTGTTATTTTGCTGGTTGGCTCCTCCACACTCACCGCGCTAAGGAAGTAAGAAGGAATATAATAAAATGAATAGTCATATGTTGAATTGAATCAAGTAATAAAGTATCGAAGCCAGATAGCGAATTATTTAAATTATAGATCGTTATACGTGTACATGTTTGCTCATCTTCATTCATGTACATGTGTACTCATCTTCATTCGTGATCATGTGTACTCATCTTCATTCGTGATCATGTGTACTCATCTTCATTCGTGTACATTTTTACTCATCTTCAATCGTATACATGTTTACTCATCGTCATTCGTGTACATGTTTACTCATCCTCATTCATGTATATGTGTACTCATTTTCATTCGTGATCATGTGTAGTCATCTTCATTCGTGATCATGTGTACCCATCTTCATTCATGTACATTTTTATTCATGTAACACAGTCAGTAATTACAATACTCATTTTCTAATGCCAATGTACAATTCATTAGCATTTGCAGGCCACCAATTTCCGGTTCATATTGGTGCGGAGGGTCACATAGTTCAAGGTCGGATATCAGCTGACGCTTCCCCGGGCAGTCTGGTTCCCTCCAATGTGATTGTTGAGGGAGATAACGACGCAGACTCCAGAATTCACCTCAGGGTGGAGATCAGGGACAGCACCTACACAGTAAGAAATGTTTGACTAATTGTCTGTCATAGACATGGTCTCAAAGTATGTCGTAATTATGTCTTAAGGTGTATCACAAAGCATTTCTGAAATCTGTCTTATGGTACGTCTTTATTATCTCTAAAGTTCTAAATTTGTAAAAGTCTATCAAAAAAAGTTTATCATTTTATCATATAGTAAGTGTTATCATCTGTTATGTATCTAATAAAATAATAGCGATTTGGGTTCTGCGTTAAATCGAAAGTAAAGAATTAATATAACAGTATTCCAGTGTAAAATACAGTCATGAAAAAATCGGATCTGCCCGAAACCAAAAATAACCTAGCCTACCGATCAAGCCTAATGGGCTATAACTCTATGCACGGTACAGCTAGCTATATAATATTTAACATAGAGAAATCGTGTCACCATTTAAAAAAAAAAGTCCATCTAATAATGACAAAATAATTGCCGCCATTGTGTTATTTTCCTTTTTTAATTGTGTATCACCGAAATATTGTTAATTATCCATAGCACAATAACTCAATGGAGGTTTTCGAAAAAAAAAAAACAATTTTATATAGCCGATGCTAATTCTGTATAAATTATTTTCTGTGTTTAAGGACTATCATATAGTATGTACTACATCTGTATAGTCCAGTGGTGGCAAACCTATGGCACGCGAGCTACAATCGGCACGCATAGCCTCATCAGTCGGTACGCGACTAAATTATCACTTCCTTAAATTTTAACTGGAGTTTCGCACTTTGCTATAAATAAGTGGGTTTTTGGTTGCATTTTAGGCACGCGTTTCAAAAAAGGTTTGTCACCACTGGTATAGTTTATCTCAAAGTATGACTTACGGTCTATCTGAACGATGATTAAAAGTCTGTATCATAAAGTCTGTCTTATGGCATGTAAAGACTATTACGAAGTCTGTCATTAGATGTATCAAACGTCTGTCATAAAAGATGGTTTCGATTTGTTGAAAAGTTTTATACAAAAGTCTTAGTAAATGTTTTTTTTCAAAATCTGTATTCAATTCTGTCATATACTGTAATGTTATACATTTATAAATATATATTTTGTCAAGTATTCGATTAATAATCACACACGTTATATCAATCAATTTAATTTAATCCCGCCACAATCAAAGATTATCTCCCTCTAAATATATATATAATTTTATCACAGAGGCCTCATGTGTACCACCCAAACATCAAAATCAACACCAGCGACCCGGCGAACCCTCAGTTCCAGCATCCGGTCATAGAGTTCGTCAACGGCACATTGCCGTACGGCATGGAGTTTGTCGTCATACACACCAATGCGTTCTACGTGAACGAAGACAGATACATCTGTGTCAATGACCTGTCAAACCTAGGTGGAGAGAGCCGTCTACATTTTGACGTAAGCGATTTAAAAAAAAAATCTATTATCTCCCTTGTCTCTTGAATCATGATCTTGCATCGATTGAATTCATCCTTACATTTATCCAATTATTCAACCTCCCATCTCAATTTTCGTCTTGTAAAGTAATTTATTAATATATTTATATCTACCCTTCTTTCCCTTACTTACACTGGCCATTATATTGATTAAGGTATAAACATATAGTAGTCTTTTATAATTCATCGATCGATTCATCCTTACTTTTATCCAATTATTCAACCTCTTATCTCGATGTTTGTCTTTTAAATTAATTTATTAATATATTCACAAGTCAACCATCTACCCTACTTTCCTTTACTTAAATTGCCCATTATATTGATTAGGGTATACAATCAGGGGCGCCGAGATCCAACAAGGGCTCCAGGGCAGAACATCATTGCGGGCCCCTTAATAAACAATGAGTCGTGAAAAAATTGGCATGGTCGGGGCGGCCGGGCCCCTTTACAGATCCGGACTCCCTGGCAATGACCCCCTGCCCCCTCCTCTCGGCGTGCCTGTATACAATTATAGTAGTATTTTTTATAATTCATTTAATCTGTTTATTATCTCTACTTATCTGGCCAGCCAGTGAAGCAGTATAAACAACGTAATGAACTATTGCTCAATCATTTATTTGATCCATGAATTGAACCTGTCAGTCTATTCAAATCGGCCATTCATATCGCTTTATCATAATATATTTTTATAAATGTCCTTTTATATAATTTACAAATGTATCCGTTCAATTGGGTCTAGTTATCTTGATTCAACCTTTTAAATTATATATTAATGTATAAATCTATCCTTCCAGTGGCATAACTAAGTGGGGGGGGGGGGTTGGCCCGTCTTAGGCGGAAATTCTCTTTTATATACAACCCCCCCCCCCGGCCCTAAAAAAATATAATAAAAAGAGATATTAAAAAAATTAAAATTTAACACAAAAAACAAATTAATGCTCGAAGACAAACATTGTAAACAAGGAATACCATATTTCGTTATTTTAAATTGTATGTACCATTTTGTATACGAATGAATTATTTTCAGCAAGTCAACCAAACTGTCAGGATACATTTCGAAGTAAGACATTCGGTAGATAAATAAATAAATAAATAGCATACGTCATGTTCTGTTTACCCACAATGCACTACAGTATTCAAATTATCACGTGCAGATTAAATCTCGCGCAGATGACCTACTTATTGAATGCTGCACGTCTTTTAAGTCTTTTTTCCACAATCTTCGTAACATTTGCTAAAAGGACTTAACAAATAATGCACGTTTGTGTGTGTGTGTGTGTGTGTGTGGAACTGTGTGTGTGTGTTTTTGTGTGTGTGTGGGGGTGTCTTTGCTTATTTCAATATTGCTTTTGAAGTATTTTGTTAACTTTGATGCATTACATTAACAAAGCACTTAATACATTTTTAACATTTTTTTTTTAGATATCAAGTTCTTGTCTATTTTTAGAAGTATAATAATTGTAAATGTGTGTGTGTGTGTGTGTGTGTGTGTAACACAGTGACATATTTTATTGTCCTCCCCCCCCCCCCCGCAGTCGTAACTCACCTGTCCGTCGTCTTCAACTCTCAGGTGTTTTTGTCACTACGATGTGACAGTCGCACTTCTCGTCACCTATGTGACGTCTGACGTCTCTCAAAATACGTCCTCCCGTAGCCCGCCCCCCCTCATTCACAGACAGGGCTTAATTTAAGGGGTGGGGTGGGGAAGGGGTCGGGGGGGGGCTGATATAAATGGCGTTTATATAAACTGATCCCTCCTAAAACTCTAACCGTCGCCGTCATTATGAATAGGCAAACTATCGGGGGGGGGAGGTGTAGGCTTTCTAGCCCCTCCTCTCTCCACTAAGTCCTTTGCCCGCGCGCTACTAGGAATTTTATTTAGCATTCACTTAAAATGACCATGATGACGTTACAGTTGGGAGATCATAGGGTCTAAGTTATGAAAGATTATTAGGACTAAAAAAAAAATTTGTAAGCCCCGGCCTTGACATCATTTTGTCATCTGGACACCAAACGTAGCTCTTTGTCTACGACTCTACGGTACCCAATCCTATCTTTTCCCAAGGCCGCTTAAAACATTTACTGTGTTAATTTTTTTTTTATTTTAATATACAAACAAAGACTGGGTGGCGCTTTAGTAGTGGGCCCATGTCTGCATGCTGTGGTTTACGGGTTCAAATCCTGGCGTGTTCAACCACATAGCCATCTCTCCCGTGCTACCTCCAAGGCCAATGCACTCTCGGCTATAGTGGGGATGAAAGAAGAGCACTACAAATCCATTTTGAAAGAATTTGAAAGTAAGCTCAAGCTTTTCAACCGATGACTCCGTTTTCTAACATGCTCATGAATTAATTAAATATTAAATAAAAGTAAATTTCTCTCAGTCATTATATGCCATCAGAACGCGATGAAATGTAGAATTTATATTTTCTGTAATCACAGTATATAAAGGGGTTGTGTGTTTAGCACAACGCCAAGTCGCCTTTACTTTCCCCACTTTAAGTCAGGTACCCATTTAAAGCCGGGTGGACTTGTTGGACTTAAACCGACTTTCACCAGGACCTGGAAAAACTCTCTTGGTTCTCACCGAGGATCGAACCCAGGACTCTCTTGTCAAAAGACGACCATAGCTTTCATTTTTCCACCCTGCCACGATCTTTTGCCCTCATCCCACTTTATTCTTCATCAGATAATCTCAGATCAGTTTATTATTCTGCGTTATATTTGTTAGTCTTAATTGTTAGGACACTAAAATTTTACTGCACCGATTTTTGACTTGATCATTAACTTGCACTGTCGACAATATTAAAACATAATTACGCACTAAACTATGTAATAATTTAATGCAATACACAATAAATAGGCTAAATATAAACTATACTTTTTGTACTAACCTTAAGCTACAATCTTAACCGGTTTAAAAAAGATCATAAAATTTAGTGAACTCTATTTGAAGTGTTTGTAAAATATAATTTGCTTTTTGCTTATTGGTTGTTTTTTCTTGTTCTGTATTCATGGTACACGTGTTACACATTTATTTTTAGCATCATACTTGTGTCGATGACCTACTTTAGAAAGAGTTTTATTACAGTCAGTTACATTAAAAAAAAAAGTAATATCCCCATGGCATATTATCAAAATGATATGACTTTTATCGTTTTAAGTATTATAACTACATTATATTTGTAATTTTCAACGTTTAGAAAGTTTGGCATAACATTATGTAATAATCTTCAACATCACAACTCAATTTTTTCTTACACAATTCAAATTTCCATGTTTTTTAACCGTTCAACTTTCTCTTCAGGTGATTCTCAAAGACAAGCTAGCAGAGACCCACTACGTCAGCAACCAGCTCCCATTCGTGGTTGAGGTGGAGTACCCGGTCAGGGAGTCTCACCCCAAGGCCGCCCTCTTCGCCGGGGTGCTGGTCCTCATCATACTGGCCGTCTCCCTCCTCATCCCGTTTGTCGTCCGCTCCAAGAGGAGGTGGAAGGCCGGAAAACCCATCTGCGCATGCGGCTCGGCAGAAGAAGGCACTGACACAGACAGCAGCGGTAAGAAATACATTCATTGGTTGGTTTATATATGCAAATTGGTTGACTAACTAATTCCTTTATACCCAAAGATTACACTTAACCCGACATTTGACCTGGATACCAATTATCTGTTATATGGATGGGTTGTATCTAACACGGAAAAACACCAGCACTACTGAAACGCAATTTTTTTAAACCCTGGTTGAGGGATGTCATAAAATTAGACTTTGATCGAAAAAAAAGCGCGTTGTTCAATACGATTTTTTTTTACCGAGTGTAATATTGAAATGTTGCATATTTGTCTCTATTTCAAACGGAGAACTAAACAGTACCTATAACTTCTGTACTTGTTTTAAAATCAATAATTTTAGAAATAGATCAGCTGACAGATTAGTCAGTATATTGACTTTTTTTTTTGTAAAAGAAAAAAAAATAGAAATCTATAAAGGAAACGAATTTTTGAATTTAAAAAGATCTGAAGTAAGTCATTTCTATTGAGGACAATATTATCACAAAGAAAGCTTGGCAAATACTAGGAACGTTAATGTAGGTTGCGCGACCACACAGGGCGCTGAACTAGAAATATTGCACCGAAAGAGAACTGGTAAATGTTTTCTGCACTTTTCAGATAGGGAGAAAGGCGCCGAAAAAAAAATTAACTCACACAGGGCCCTGGCAACAAACAATCATACAAATTTATTGCACGAAAAATAACAAGCTCAAAGTATAATATCATCTCAAAACAAAAAAAATTTTCTTTCCCTGCAATGTTAAGTTTTGTATTTATTATCACTATATGTGACGAGACCATTGCCGGCTATATTTAGTTCACATTATCGGAGCATTATGTCAGCCGTACTTTTTTTTTGCTATTTCTTTTTCATTATTATGGATAATTATTTCTTGAAAGTGTTTTCAGACTACTGTAAAATTCGATTCATTCGATTTGTAACTTTATGATACAGGGGAGGTAATCGTCTTTCTCAAAATGCCCGCACACATTACATTATAATAGCTAGTAAAAGTAAAGTTCCCTTAACCCTAACGGGTCATCGGGGCAGATGAAGTGTAGAATTCATCTGTTTCTATAACCTCGGCATATGAAGGGGTTGTGTGGTTAGCACAACGCCCAGCCGCATTTACTCACCCAACTTAAAGTCAGGTACCCTTTTAAAGCTGGGTGGACTTGGGGACTATCACCAGGACCTGAAAAAATCCCAAGGTTCTAACTGAGATTCGAACCCGGGACCCTCCGGTCGACAGTCGAGCGATCTACACCGCACGACCATCCGTCCCCTTATAATAGCTAGAGCCGTTGAAATTAAGCTTAACAATAATCTCACATTAATCGGGTTGGTCAATTGATCTGATTCAATATCAAATAATCCAGTTAATAACTTGTCTCTAATCATTAACAGTTTTGAAAGTTTTGCCAAATCGTTACAATTGACTGATACACGTTGTTTTTTAATTTCCTTTGTTACCTTTACACTTTCACACGAACGTTTTAGCACACTGTAGGATTTATATTTCTGATATATATATATAGGTTTCGGAGCGTATCATCGAATAAATCTTTCGCCTTTTACCAAAGATTTCCGTGGTAAACCCTTTTGGGAGATTCACTTTAAAAACTGTTTTTAAATAATCATCAATTTATATTTTTAAAATTTATCGCCTTGAGCGCGTTAGATTCCAACGGTGTTTTAAAAAAAATACAAGGAACACGTGGCTTTCAAGCTACTATCGACTATTCAAAACTTGTTTCGATAGATACTACAGTTTCTATTTGGACTTATTATAACAAGACTTTTGTGTCGTGCTTTGTGCATAAATTCTACCAGGACTTTGTTTTGGACAATTTGCTGCCATCTGTCAAGACGTTTTGCAAGATTTGCTGTATTGTGCTGTGTGCATAATTTCTATCGGGACTTACGTAAGTACAGCTACATTTTTGTGTAGTTTTAAAGTTAGCAGTGCAAAACCTTTAAAACCCTTTTTCACCTTTACAATCATGTCAGTTATGACTTTTGTAATTGAGAAGAAAGGCCTGGAAGGTGGACTGGTCCATCCCCAGGGCACTGTCCTTCTCAGGTTAACGGGACCAAACGCTACTAAGGCAACTATGCCCTTGTTGATAAAAATGATGGGTCTACACGCTGTACAGGTTTGAAAGCCCGTACACGTGGTACCTTAAGACATCCAACGACTCATGTCGCTCCCGACTGATCAACAAACAGTTTGGGGACGACAAAAACTTTAAAATTACCATATCCCCACTTGAGACTGACAAGGTCAAAGTTACTCTCCACTGGCTATCTACAAACATAGCCAGAAAAAGAGTCGAGGAGATCTTCGAATCCTTCGCAGAGCCAGGTTCTCTGACAAGGGTCGAAAAAGTCCCGGGATCCGCGGACCAATGGAGCGGTTTCCTGCAACCAAAAAAAGATAAGGAACTTCCCCACTACATTTCAATTAGATATGAAGGGGATGCCAAAATATATAAAGTCCTCGGAACAATTCCAGGCAGAAGACAGAAATGCTGGACTTGTGGGGATGATAGCCACTGGTCTAACCAGTGTCCCATTATTAAAGGCCCCAAAATAAATTCAAAAACCCACAGCCAACCAAAAACATACGCTGACATGGTATCAGCGGGGCCCCCAAGTCCACAACAACCTAGTGGAAGTGTGGACGATGGCTTTACCCTAATCCGACGAAAAAAAAACCAGAACAAAACTATAGTAGAGCTAGAAAACAAATTAAAAGACACCATTGAGTCCAACAACTCAAGGAAACGCTTCCGAAACACGGAGCAGACCCAATCAGCTCCAAGTTCCCCGGAAAAAAATATTACAAAAAGAGAAAGAAGACCATCGCTCTCATCCAATGAAGACCTGAGTGATAGTCCCCTCTTTTTTAGAAACACTACTCAGGAAAATATCCAGGATTCACCTACCACTCCCCACACCAACCAACCAGTGGAAGACAATGAGTTACCACAAACACCCCCAAATCTCATCATAGATGAGCCATCAACCCCCAAATCCACTCCTTAAATAAACAAAAATAGCAACAAAACACTACGAAACAAATGCAAAAACACTCGCTTTTTCAGTGCAAATGGCTGACATAACACTGTTATCATTAAACATACGCAGCCTGAAAAACAAACAAAACCACATAATACATCTTGTAAGGAAATACAAGCCTGACTTTGTATTTCTGCAAGAAACAAATATAAACAACGAATACATTGCCAAACGATACATCAGCGACATGGGGTTTAGGGAAAGTACTTTTAGTTTAGGTACATACGCCAGGGGGGTTGCTATAATACAGACGTCAGATAGATATAACATTACACACAAGCACACTGACACAGACGGACGCATCGCAATCATAAAGATAGAATCAGGCACACACAAGTACACACTAGCCAACATATACACACCCACAAAACACGCAGACAAACCCCCTTTCTTTGATCTTTTGAAAACAACTTTACATAACTTTTACAGAAATGACAACTTAATACTAGGGGGCGATTTCAATTACGTAACTAGTAAATTAGATAGACAAAACTCTACCAACAACACACTTGAACAAGACTGGCTGGAAAAGACCTTCCAACACTTCCAGCTGGTCGACACATATAGATCCATTTACCCCGAGGGGCGAGAGACTACGCTCGTCCACTCCTCATATCCATCGACTTCTCGACTGGATCGTGTATACATCCCATCCCACTTACCCGTTGATAAGGTTTTGCACATTGGCGATACTTTAAACTACACAGATCATAAGGCTGTGCTAGTCCAGGTAGGAACAATAAACCCAAAGCAGACAAAAAGACAATCCCCTCACTGGAAATTTAACAATAGTCTGCTACAGAATACCTTCTTCCTAGAGACAACAAAGCAGATACTACAAGACAGTTTCAGTGAAACAACAAAAGACGATGATGTCTCAGAAATCTGGTTGATCGTTAAAAAAAACATCAAACAGATAGCGATAAACACCTCGTCACTGATAAATAGAAAGATAAAAGACAAAGAGCAAGTCCTGAGAGCTGAACTGGAATTCACAGAACCAGATTCTACAGAAGCTGAAGCAATTAATCTACAGATAAATGAAATCTAAAACTATCGTTTCAGCGGCGCACAAACAAGATGCCGATTGAGAAATGTCCCGGAGGAGCCGAGCAGAGCGTACCTAAACATCGAACAAAATATACAGAAAAGTCGATGCATTAAAGAAATCGAAGGCGACAACGGCAACATGCTACGAGGTTCAGAAGAAATAGGCGCCGCCTTCCATAAACATTTCGCCACACTATACAAAAAACAAAACACTGACACATCAGCTCAACAAAAATTCACCCAACACTGCAAAACATTAACAGAAGAACAAAAACAACAGATACACCCTTTACTCTACAAGACATCGAACATACAATCAATAATTTAGCTAGCAACAAAACACCAGGACCTGATGGACTAAGTGCTGAGTTTTATAAAGCCTTTCTTCCATCATTAGGTCCCATCCTACTCAAAATATTTACAGACACACACAATAAAGGGAAGCTGCCACAGGGTTTTAATGAGGCATACATCACACTTATCGACAAAGAAACACAGGATAGGACATCAGTCAATAGTTACCGACCAATCTCACTCCTCAACACAGATTACAAAATACTCTCAAAAACAATAGCCAACAAGTTACAACCACACATGCACACATTAGTGCACGAAAACCAACATTGTAGCGTTAGTGGTAGAAAAATAGAACACATGAGTCACCACATCAGAGATTTTATAACATACACACACATCAAAGACACACAGGCGGCCCTACTCTCTATCGACCAAGAAAAAGCCTTCGATACGGTCGACCACGAATACCTCTTCCGGGTGTTAAAGAAAGGCAACATAGGAGACTACACGCACAAATGGGTCCAAATGCTTTACAGCAAAGCCCAAAGTAAAATTCTTCTAAACCACTCGCTAACCGCACCTTTCGACATTGAGAGGTCGGTTCGTCAAGGGTGCCCACTGTCTCCTATGCTGTACGTGCTGGCGTTGGAGCCCCTCTTGGAGAGAATAAGAAACGGCATTTCCATCAGAGGAGCCCAAATCCAGGGAGAAAAGGACAACAGCAAACTGCTGGCATACGCAGATGACACAACATTTTTTCCAACATGTGATAAAGACATACACCACATAATGGAACACTTTCAAGATTTTCAAAGCTGCAGTGGTGCCAAAGTTAATGTAGCCAAGTCTGGCATCATGGGCCTCGGGAGATGGAAAAAAAAAAGAAAATTTCCCGTACCAGATGAAAAACCAACAGTCCCTCAAAATATGCGGGATTGTCTGGACAAACGAGCCCCACTTATTTCACACGGCCACGTGGGAGAGCATTATAAAAAAGACCAAAAACGTGATAGCTATGTACAGCCACATGTCAACTAAAATCTTTGGTCGTGCCCTCCTCATCAACACACTAATTCTACCTAAAACAATATATTACATTACAGCAACACAACCACCACCAACTTTCATACAAAACATGAACAAATTACTACGCAGTTTCATTTTCAAATCAACAATAAGCAACATAAAATACACAACACTCATACAGAACAAAAACGACGGCGGAATAGGACTCCAAGATCTATCTTGTAAGCTCCAAGCACTACGCTTAAAGTGCGTACTTTAACATAGCCAAATCACCCAACAAATACCCACTAGCTATTTACCTCTACGGCCTCAGGCTTACCAACATCATACAAACAAAAAACAACACACTCCACTACTTTGGCAGACAGACTACACACTTTCAAACATCACTTACACAAAGTCTGACAGGCCACACACAACTCATACATCAAACAACTAAGCAGATATACACATCCTTAGTACAAACATTACAGACACCACTCACCAACAGAATTAAGTGGGGCCGAATCTGGAATGTGTCAGACTTTACAGACACCTTCCAAAGTCTACACAGTCGGCACACCAAGATCACTCCCAGAGCAAGAGAAGTGGGCTACAGACTAGTTTTTAAAATGACGCCTGTAGCCCACGTCAAGCAACACAAAGTGCAAGATGTGTCGCACTGACGTGACGGAGGATGAAGATCATCTATTCTTGAAATGCTCAACATTCAAGAGCACAAGGCAGACCTTAAGAAGTCTACTAAGGTCAAACCTAAAAATAGAGTTTAACCTAGACATGGCAATAACTCTCAACAAGATACCGAAGCTAAAGAACGAAACAGTTAATAATTTAAATATCATCCTACTGTCAGAGTACAGGCTCTTCGTCTGGTCATGCAGACTTCAAGCCTGGCACAATGAGACAATTCTAAAAGAAGATCAAGTCGAAGAAAAATTTAGATGCATAGTGGACTTTAAAATACAAAATTATTGACACTACAATGTTGTATCTATCATGACAAATATTTTAACTGTGAGAGATTTTCAAAGGAACACAATATACCAATACCCCCTTTTGTGTCCGCTGCGAGGTATGGGGACGGCGAGGACCCAGGTGTCGCTTGATGAGAGTTGGACGACCCGGGGTATTAGCAGCCTCTGTTTCGTGCTATGGAAAGGGAGGAAAGTTGTGTTTCTTGAAAGGAATGCCACTGTTTTTATTTAAAATTAAATAGAACTAATTGCTGCATGTCAATTTTTAAATTTATGTATATATATATATATATATATAGATATATATATATATATAGATATATATATATATATATATAATAAAAAGGAACCTCAAACCATTCAAAAGTCAGTCTCAAATGGTTAGGGAGTTTCCCATTAAAATTATGTTTAATAAGTTCCATTGATGTACTTACTCGTCTAAAATATAAATGCATACATAAGATGCTCTGTAAAAAATTTCTAAATAATGCTATTAATTATATAGTACTTTATAAACATTCTAATTTCAAGTGTTTACAAAAAGCTCCTGTAATAGAAATATGTATAATGTGGTATCAATCTACTTACTGTACTATAATATAAATGTATATATATGGAATTTTACCTAAATTTCTAAGAATTTCTAATTAAGATATATATTTCTATTAAAAATACTTGTATGTAAAAAAAAAAAAAAGAATATTTTAGCATTCTGTGAATATTTTGTGATCTCTCCTTCCTGGTCTGAGAGACATACCATGATCAATGGGGGATGGATCATAGGGGTTCTCTAGTCAGGAAAAAACCCATTACTTGCGAGGGTGGCGGTACTGTGGTCGATGAGGACTATCCGAGACCGCAGTATTCACAGCTGGCGGAGGTGACGGATGTGGTCGGCACACAACATCCTTCCACTCCGTCCCACTCAAGCACACCTGCGCAGCCTGCCATTTCGGGCTGAGGGTACAGGCACACTACACCCTCCCCTCTGTCCGAGTGGCAGGAAAAACCCCGTTCCTTGCCATTCTGGCCGATCGGCAGTACACACACCCTGCTGATCTGGCAAGTTTGGGCAAGGATTAAAACCTATTTTCTGCCGTCCCTGCAGATGATAGCGGGCACACTCTCCCCGCCGCTCTGTAGGCATGGCAGACGTGCATCAGCGCCGCCAACAATGCTGTTGTGTTAGGCACACTACACCCTACCATGCTGGCAATGGCGTCGTTAAAATATATATATATATATACTATAATTTAGATGAAGGTGTCACTGTTGTTTAAAATACAAATGTTTCTATTCAAGTAGATATCAAAATAGATTGATCCGGAAAAATATTTTTCAAAACATCACTTTTTTAATAATCGGAAATCAATTAAAAGTGGCCGTTAAGGTTGAGTTAGTGTTCGCATTAAGAGCAGTCTGTAAGTTCTTACATTCGCTGTCAAACAGACTTGTACTCACCTGCTTAACTAGTTAAATCAACTCTTGGGAAGGGCTATAAGGAGGCGCCAAATTTTGGTCCCAGAAAAAACTGAAGTGGTTAAGATGCCGCCCATTGCTTGAGGCAAATTAAGTGCCGCCTGATGCAGACCACATCCATTGCCGCCCTCCGTATTTACCCCACTACTTTATACGATGACTTCCTCCGCTGATCGCTATTTATAGATTAATTTATTTCTATTACAATTCAAGGTGCGCCTTTGCTATTTGACGCATTTGTGTCTCTTTTTTAAGAGCGAATATATTACAATGAATGACTAGACCGATCGTTGAGGACAAAGACACCTTAGGTATTAATATTTATCACTAGCTGTACGCTGCAAAACCTTTGTATAGAGTTATATCCCCTTAGCCTTGATCGGTAGGCTAGGTTATTTTTGGTTTCGGGCAGATCCGATTTTTTCATGATTGTATTTTAAACTGGAATACTGTTTTATTAATTCTTTACTTTCGATTTAACGCAGAACCCAAATCGCTATTATTTTATTAGATTCATACAATTTGGCAATACTGGTTAAATATTAGAACACAAATCAAACAATCCGCCAATATAGAGGAAACAGGAAATACTGAAATTAAAAAAAAACCAACTTATTTATTCTCTATTGCACAATGTTTTAACATTACTAACTCTTCGGAAACACACCACTACTAGCTGACCATTCGACCAAAAGTGACCCCAGCGACCACAGTCCAGACCCAAGTGGTCAGAAGAAATTTCTCGAGAAGTTGGAGGCGACCCCTGACCCCGTCCACCTAAGCCGGGAGTCGGACTTTGAAGTGCTACGTCACTGCTTGAACCAGGTCACGCTCGTCAAAAGTGAGAAAAAGAGAGGTACTGGGCCCCCCTCTAGAGACCCCCATCCCCTCCCAACAATACTCTTTCGTTTCTTGAAAGAGGGTGGGGAGTTTTTCAGCAAATCTAGGCCATCCTAGGCTTGTTATAAGCATGTCTGCGAATCTATAGCAATGCATATATACCTATATATTCTCAAAGCTTGATATATATATATATATATATATATATATATATATATATCAGATATACCGCTTTGCAATTACGCAAAATAATAGTTTATATACATATTCTGTATTTAACCATCTTCATGTATACTCTTGCTTTTTTTAATTCGCATAATTGTATGCATGTCAACTCTAATTACAACGAATATTAATAGAACACATTTACATATAATAATAATGAAGTTTTACTTTTGTTATCGTCTTCTTCAGTGATCTCATTTTATCAATGAAATAAGAACTTCTGAATAGCTATAATATAAACAAAATAGCAATAACTATAGTTCTAATAACTTTATTTGTTTGACAAAAAGATGTAACCTGTATGTATTTTTTTAAAACATCTATTTCTTACAAAAAAAACAAAACAACTATATTGCAGCGTATATATTCACAAAATGGCTTGCCTATCAGAGGAGTAGTGAGTTTTTTTACAGAATGACTGAGTCTTTTATTTTTCCAGAGGTACAGGGTCATTTCTCAGGGCTCTGCCAAAAGGCTTCTTCCAATGACATCATTCCCCACCTTGACCGACCCATGCTACGCCCCTGAATTATGTCATTAGCATTCTATTTCTGGATATTAAAGCTGGACATTTTTTGTCTGTTTATAAACTGTTGTATTGAATTGAATTTTTTTTTTGCATTGATGTCATCGATACACATTGAAGGAAACGTTTTCTACTGGTCTTGGCCTTTGCCATGAATTTGAAATATCAAAGAAAAATACTACTGGCAACCCCCCCCTCCCCACCCCCACACCCCGCCCCAACAAGATGGGTATTTTAGTGTAAAATATGAACAGTGATTTGAGTCTATTGAGTGTATGTATCCCTGTATTCATGCAATCAAATTGTAGACTCTTCTTCAGCCAACATAATAATAATAGAATTTTACTTCCGTTTCACAATTTACTTTCCTAGTAAATGAAAAGTGAACAAAATATTTTAATACACTGCAAGAGTTTTATACGCTAGAAATGTTATATCGGACAGCAGGATCCTCCGGCCGGCCTCATTTCGTTATCTTTGGTGTTTTTTTTTTTTAAAAATATTATTATTACCAGGGCCGGATATACACATAGGCCGATTAGGCTAGGCCTTGGGGGTCACGAGCAATAAAGGCCCCGAAAATGTTGAGTAGTATACAAAAATAAAGACACTTATTTTTTCAAAATGGGGCCTAAAATATTTTTGTTGGCCTCGGGCCTCCAAAATTGTAAATCCGGCCCTGGATACTACGGTTGCAGCGCAGCAATAGGGAGACATCTTCTAATAGTCAGCATTAATGGGCACTCAATGCCGCAGACAATGATCTGCAGGTTGTGAGCTGAACTCCCGCCCGGTAACAGTCACCAACACATATCTCTCGTAGTTCTTCCATGGCCACTGCACCATCAACTATCGGCTATGATGGGGATTAAAGAAAGACACTGCAAAAAAACATTGCATTAGTGGTGGATAGGATCTAAGAGATAAGCGTCTCATAGTTTCCAGGATAATCTCAAAAAAAAAAAAATGGCCACTTTTTTCTGTCAACAAAACACACATTTTTTTAAAAGAACCGAATGAAGGCTTAGTTAAATCTGAGTTTGGCTTTTTAAAAACAATGCTTTTTGATATATTTCGTAATATTTATTGGATTATATAAAAAAAAAAATTTAAATGATTTAGAAGTGTCACACGACACATTGCTTACCCGGGCATCGCCGGGCATTACAGCTAGTAACTTACAATTATAGAAGCTTTTTAAATGTATCAATCTGTGACAATGTGATGCAATTAAACTATTGATACCATATTAAAATATTGATACCATATTAAACTATTGATACCACGTTAAACTATTACATGTACATTTTTCTTCTGCTTGTATTACAATTATTATGATCTGTTATTTAAAATTCGTAGGTCCTGTTTTGTAAACATGTGTAATGATCAAAACAACACTGTATACTATTTCTCTTCAATATCTTGATCTCTATCTTGAAGTTCACTGCCACAGCTTATAGAAATCGCAAATTTTGTACCAATGAAACATGTCTTAATATTTTCATAAAGATACTGTCTTACCGTCTAATTTTGTATAGAAAAACACTAAACCGCCGAAATTCCGCCCAAATTGGTGTCGGCAACCCACCAATCCGCCATTACATTCTTCAAGCGTGCTCGAAATGACGCCGATGGAGAAACGCGTTCTCCAAATGATCACTTTGACATAAGACGATTAACACACACAGAGAGAGACACACATACACACTTATTATCCACACCTCCCCAAACACACAAACAGACGCATGGACTCCGCCCCCCCCCCCCCCACGCACTAAATCCCCTTCACAAACACACTCACAGATACACACACACAAACACACTAACGTACATGTAACCATTTATACAAAAAAGCAAAAAAAAAAAAAAGAAATCTTTTATAAAAATTATCTTTAACTAAAATGTACTTAATCTTACAACGAAACAAATATTCATAGAAAAACGGATTTAAAAAACCCAATTAAAGCCGATACAAACTAATATATTTACAAAAATTGTGTTCCTTTTATGCATGTATCGCCTTTAAAAGCAATTGTCTACATTAAGGGACCAAATGACTTGATTACTTTAGTTACTAGTCCATGATATCTATAGATAGCATTACTTTAGCTACTTGTAGTGCTTTTGCGACATTTGTAATGCTTAATTTAGTAGTGTGCTTTATTTTTTCATTTTATTTCTGCATATCTTTTAATACTTTTTTGTTATTGAAAGTAAATAAAAGAATCACTTTAGTCAAATATAAGTATCACATTTCAACTTAAATTAGCTTATAGAATAAGTTAAAAATAGAATTTGAAACAACATACATAAGGCATTGACTGTCTGAAGTAAAATAAATAAATAAACTTCAAAACAAAATGTTTATGTCTTTGTTTTTTTTATTACCCTACAGGAATGGTTCCAGAACAAAGGAAACAGCGGATGATGTCCATCGGGGGTAAAGAAAATCTGGCCATGATACTAGACAATGGAAGGATAATGCAACACAGGTCAGCTCACCCCCCCCCCCCCCGATTCCCACAAATTTCAAATCACACAACAAAATTCACAATATCTTTGGCCAATTGTACGTGTCTCATACTGACTTTGAATTGACCGTTTGAATTCATAATTAAGTTGTGTTATGAATGTCATAAAGAGAAAAGGGGGAGAGGGTGGGGGGGGTGGGGTGGCGCTGAATCAATGGATTACTGATTAAACTAGGTCAAATTGACCCAATAGTGTGTGTAGCTGGTTCGAGGAGCAAAAAAAAATATAATGTGAAACAGTGCAAGTAGAGTCGAGATTTTGAGACAGGTACAGTGAAGTCATTAAAACCAGTACAAGCAGGTATCGAGATATTGAGACAGGTACAGTGAAGTCATTCAAACCAGTACAAGCAGGTATCGAGATATTGAGACAGGTACAGTGAAGTCATTCAAACCAGTACAAGCAGAGTCGAGATATTGAGACAGGTACAGTCAGAAGAATTTTGAAAAAAAGTTTTCTTTAATTCCGGACGTACTCAGTGGTTGAATTATTATAGGCCTATAGCAGCTGTTTTCTGACGCATTGTATAGCGTGATTTTATTTTCAAAAGGGGCAGTTCATGTATGGTATGACATCTAAGGGCTAGGGGGTGGTAGATGAATAGTACTGTTATTGTTTTAATCATTTGTATAGCGAGTGGAAGTTGATCTCCGCTATGCAACGCGAGTCTTAAATACTAATAAAAGGCAAATCCTTTATTGGCTGACTCATTCACCTTTAATTCCCATTATAGGTCCAATCCAAAATTCACCTGAGTAATTCATTGCATCCAATTGACACAGATTAAGCAGGTTTTCATTTCAAATGTATAACCGTGACGGTCATAACAGTATAATGCTCGCCTAAGCGTCTCATGTTAGACTTACTTGTTTACGTTAACGACTGTTGAACGCTCTGCATATCATGCCCCTTTAGAGCTCACTAGTTAACTATTTAATCGTTTGCAGATAATTAATCAAATTAATTCACCAATAATCAATCAAATTAATTAACTAGTTATGATGTTAGCCAATAGATTGTAGGCTGAAAAATAAAAATACGAAATAAACTATTTGGGTTTACTTAATGTTCTTTTTACTATGATACGCCATGCTTAAGTTTCTTACTGCCATATGATGTGTTAGTTAGTTTGAACTAATGTTTTGTTGATTTGAACGTCTCAGGCCCAGCGTTGACCAGAGTATGACCATACAAAACCGCATGCTGAGGTCAACGTCCAGCATGATGTTTCAGCCGCACTGGATGGACCCACACTATAATGACGTTTACGATCGGCCAGACTTCCAAAGGCTCATGGCCGCCCAGATGGGCCTCCCGGCGTCCCCGCAAGACAGTGATGCCCCGAGCACTGCCAACAGCACCACCTACCTGTACCCGCCAAATTTCAACCAGAGGTACGCCCCCAGGACTGGGAACGGCGACGCCAGATACGCCAACCAGCCCGAGTCCCCGTCATCGGCGAACGGAGTCGCGAGAACGGCCAATGGCGACGTCACCGCTACCACGACGGCGAACAGCCAGGGTGATGCTCCCGATAGTGACAATGCAACCTGCATGGCAGAAGCAAAGGACGTTAGTGATGCAAAGCTGTGATTCTATTTCTGTTTTTATACAATGTCTTTTAAAAGTTCGTAAGTTTATATTTCTTTTGTTAAGTTTAGATGCTTTTAAAATGTTCTACTTAGCCACATATTTAGCGATTATAACATAAATGAATATTACTAGTTAATACATACAAAAGCCATATAATCAAATTATTATTTTTTTTCAGTCGTGTGGCTTAATATCAAATGGATATTATGAACATGAGCTGATTGGCTGTAGTGACAGGCTATACGAGCCCATAATGAAATCTAATTGAATGGACCAATTGAAGAATCATTGGTTACGATTGTCTGGACGTAGAAAAGGGATTAGGGATTTGTTATTTAGTTATGATTTTGAGTTCCGTATGATTTTTTTAAAAAAGTTTAATCATAACTGGGCCATCTCAAGTTTAATTTCTTCTTATTTTGTTGTAAAAGTCAAAATCCTTTTCAATTTTATTTTGTGTCATACGCTTTAAGACAAAAAAATGTTATTCGCATGTCAAGGTAAACCAAAGTATTGTGATTCTGCTCTACATTGGTTTGGAAAAATTGTAAAAAAAAAAAAAACCTGATCAATTAATGATACAATTATATATTTTATTGTGACAAGGCATTATTTTTAAATAATTTTTGTATCGTATGAAACATTTTATATATTATCATACTAGAAAAAAGTATTTTTTTTTGTTGACGAAGGAAAACTGATTTGAATAATTGGTTTATTGATTATTTTTTTTATGAATGTTGGAATGCTACTTTAAAATATTTGAACACTTTACATGTTATTTTACGTACCTACGTAAAGTGTGATGTGTTTATCCGGATTCCTAATGCATTTAACTGTAAATAAATATAACGATATAACAAAGTCATGTTCTTCACTGCTCTAATGAGCGGACAATTACATGTTATTACATGTGAAATAAGATCAATATGAATGTTGTAGGGATACAATTACTACTACTACTCAACCGAAATGAAAAACAAACATCCTTAAAGTATATGATGAAAGTTCTTATTAATTTTGTTCCCCCGTTAGTTAGCAGAACAGCTTGGTCTATTCCATGGACATAAGGCTGACATTTGTTGAAAGTGATTTTATTTTCATGCAGACAGCCTTTCTCAATTTGTGGCCTTTTCCATTTTAATCCAAAATTCTCTGAAAATATCTTTATTTGGCTCAAACATGCTCTATCTACTAATTAACCTGTAAAACAATAAGAAGAAATATTGACAGCAAGAAGAGAAATAAAATTGACTTCCTGAAAATTATTAAATATATTTTGCATTGATAACTTGAATACATTTACAAATCTATTACAAAGTAGGATTTTTATTTCTTCATCATTGGATATTTCATTTTTTTTTTGACTTAATCGACCAAACACCATCAGTATGTGACATTATAAAGTGTGACACACAATAAATTACTTAGGCGTATATAACCTAAGGTACAGATTATCACTTCCGCATCAATGGAGGTGGGTGGGTGGGCAGGGTTAGATGAAGCCCAAACGCTGGTCAGCTGTCCTTGACCCTGATGGGTACAGTTATCTATTATAAAAACACCTTAGCCAGAGTTGGTTACGTGATCGGAGGGGCCCCAGTTATAAGATTGTCAGGATGCCCATGATTCGTACTCGCCAGCCCTCAACATTTAGTCGATGTTTACAATTATAATACCTTTCAGTAACCTTTGGTTTAAGAGGCCTCAACGGGTACAGTAACATTTGTTTTAATAGGCCCCCCCCAACAGTACAGTAACCTTTGCTTTTTTATAGGCCCCCAACGGGTACAGTAACTTTATCTCTTCGGGGTCCTATAGGTACAGTAACCTATGATATCTTCGCAATTGTTGGGTCTCTGAGTGTGATCTGAGGGGGCCCCAGTCGGCAATTATTCTAGCCCTGCATCACACTCCGGCTAATTCAAAATACCGCCACAAACATACACATTAAAAATTAACAACATAAATTTCATCACACCTAAATCTAAACCTGGCACTCACTAAGTAACTTCTAATATAAAAACAACACAAGACTTCATTTAATTTTTTTATAACAAAAGACTATAAGTTAATCCAAACATTATGTTTCTACCATAAATTACGATGACCTACTAAGTAGATTTATCTTGTGTGTAAGATATTCGCCCTTGCCTTTTGACCCACTTAACAGTCCTGTTTTATAAACATTAATTGTTGCTATTTTTTAGAAAAGAAATAATGGGACAAAATTGGCAGACGACATTTCGCTGTTTGTTTGTTTTTTCGCTTGAAATAAAAGAATACATTTATGAATATTTCTTTCTTTTTTTTTCCCAATTTATTTATGGTGTGTATTAATTTTAGTATGTAAACACATACTTTATGGTACATACCTTTATATGGTTTATTTTTAACGATTGTACCAGAAATCAAATTCAATGCTAAATAGAATTTTTTTCCCACAACACACATTCGTAAGGAACTTGTTTCAATTTTGGCCAAAAGCTAAGAAAATCCCCCTAAAAATAATATAGGAAACCATGGTTTTGAATTTATTCTATATATTGCACTTTGTGCACTTGTATTGTTTGCACCAACATTGGCATAAACAAAATGAAACTCATAAAAATAATCCAGATTTTCTTCTCCTTTTTATTATAATAAATCTTTAGTAAAATGAAAATAACTGTAATATTTTTGATACATATTTTTTGTTAAACAATTAATTAAGTTGTTACATTGATGTTTCGTTTTAAGCACATGTGACACTAAATTCGAACGACTATCGTCGTCATATTCTGTGTAATACTCTCATCACAAATTGTTAATTGGAAAAATAGACAAATCAAGATGCTATTAATCTGGTTGATAGATAATACTATACGCAGTATATCTAAATGCTGTGTACTTGAAAATAGTTAGTCAAAGTAATAAAAATCTTGTTCAATATTTTTTTTTAAATAACTATTTATTTTGTAGTTGTAAATCTTTGAAATTTCCTTTTTTTTAAATGAAACATTATTATGAGAAATGATTGAAATTTAGCTAAATAATTTTTACATTCTTTGTTACTGTTTTTGAATTTGGTCCAATCAAAATGTGTGCCTTGCTACCATTGAAATAATGATGTCTTTCGCTATTTAATATTTTGATCTGTTTATGGCGATTGTTGTTTACTTTGTTTATTGATAACTGTTGTATATAA
The DNA here is from genome assembly GCA_021962125.1 of Bulinus truncatus. Taxonomy (NCBI): domain Eukaryota; kingdom Metazoa; phylum Mollusca; class Gastropoda; family Planorbidae; genus Bulinus; species Bulinus truncatus. The sequence continues at coordinate 187,266 of JAGDYQ010000024.1, forward strand.
TGAACTCAATGTGTCTGCATTGACTAAATGCTAGAAACACACGGAGAAAGTTAAGAGATTAAAATATGTAACGAAATAAATTTTCACTTTGTCTTTGTTACATTATTATTATATTTTGAGAGTGAACATATATTATTAATAATTTTTCTGATATTTTTCGTTAACAGAAGGTCACAAAAGCTACTACTTAAATGACATGATAAAGCTTGGACGCTTTTGAGACATTATTCTTTAGTCATTCAAGTTTCAGCCATATCATAAACAGCGTTTCCGGAAACCTATAAACCAAACTAACACAAAACCTTTAAAAATGGTAGAACAAATTAATGCACACGTATTTTGGTAAACCAACTATAACTTTACGCAATTTTGAAATTTTTTTTTAGTGAATTGGCATTAAAAGCAACCCATTGGCGTCATGCAACACTGATGGTATATTTCACTGATGCATATCAACTATTAAAACAGCTGAAGTTTCACATTTATTCAAATAATAGCAACAGGAAATCTGTTTTAAATTAATAAAAGAAATTTTACAGTAAAAATGGAAAGCTAACAACAAAAAAAAAGGATGTCAGAAATGACGTCATAGCTGTCAAGCTGTCAGTTCAGTTCCTCCAAAATAGAATTAAGAATGTATTCGTTTACGACAGACAAAACATTTAGTTTAGTTTTGTCAGGACAAACCCAATGAGAACAGCACAAGGGTATTCTTTGAATAAACGGTATCTTTTCTTGTACATTTATAGATAGCTTGCTCTGTAGAGAGAAAATGGTTTTAATTTGACAGTGCATAACATCATAAAGTAAAACGTGATGTAAGAAGTAAATTTCTCTAAGACCTAATAGGCAAATTATAAATCACAAGTATTTTAGTCCGTCGAACGACGGGTGGAATTTTATGTTGTTTTTTTTTTATAAAATTTTTTGAAATAATGTGCGCACAAAAACAAAATAGCCTTCCCAATATATCTTAATGCATAATCCCAATAGATAACAGACGGCCATTTTTTGCACAGCAAGGCTCGTCCATTTTTCAATACAATTTAACTCAGCTGTCATCAACCACAAAACAATTGTTGAGCGAGTGATGAACGGCAACTCAAACTACAAACAGTCTGCTTACTGATAGAATCACTCACTCACGTTTAAATAAAGTTTTTGTTCCCTCAGGTAGTTTTCATACCGTGCGGTGTATGCGTTGTAACACTGTCTCCCGAATAGGTAGTTTTCATATGACACAGTGTGACAACGCATACACCACACGATATGAAAACTACCTAAGGGAACAAACACACACACACACACACACACACACACACACACACTGTATATTTGCGACTGTATCTCGTGGTGTCCGCACTCTTATCCTCTCCCGGGTCGAAAGCAAGTCACGTGATCGGTTAGGTCGGAAGCAAGTCACGTGATCACTTTATCAAATACTATTGGTGGAACAGAAACACACACTTGTCTTTTATTACGTAAGATTTTTTTATGTAATCTGGGCCTTTAATGGAATTGTCTGATAGCACTACGCCCAACCACATTTCCCCCCCCCCCCAACGTAAGTCCTGCACCCATTTATAGCTGTGTGGGGCTTGTGGGACGTAAACCAACTTTTCACCATGACCTTGGAAAATGCCATTGGCTCTAAGCGAGGATCTAACCCAGGACTCTCAGGTCGAAGTTCATAATGAGCGACTCGGGAATCAGCATATTAGCATGGCCCTTTCAAATCTAAATAAAAGGGATGGGCTCATAGAGCAGTGTCCCCCCTTCCCACAGGACTCTCTTAACGCACCAGCACACCCAGGCACTTTTTAATAATGACCTACGAGAGTAGAAGAATCTCATTGTCAAGGTCGTTGATATATTTCATGCCTCTGATTATTTGTATTAGGACCTCAGTACTTGGTGTATTTCCCCGGGAGGAACATGACCTAGTTATTACGGCTCTGTTACATCTCCAGTTACTTTTATAACCTTGTAACCACATGAACTAAATAATACGACTATATTACATCTCTAATTACTTTTATATCCCAGTAACCAGGCCCGTGTTAACATGTGATGTTACCAAGTCATGTAAAGTATTAAAAAGCTGCATTTTCTTTTATTGTTGTCATAGGGGAACCCGAAGCCCTGTTTGTAGCAAAGTGTGTGTGTGTGTGTGCGTGTTCATGCTGGTATATCGACTTACAGTAGTCGTAACACGTTACCCGTAAGTATTGAAAATACAGTGTTGTTTTAAAGCTTGTAACTTGATTATGTAAGACTAGCACTGTGTTGTAGTTGGGGCAAATAAATGTTTATCTCAGGGCTAAACAATGATTGGGTGGGGGCAAGTTAATGTTTTTCTGAGGGCAAGTCAATGTTTGCCTGAGGGCAAGTCAACGTTTGTCTGAGGGCAAGTCAATGTTTGTCTGAGGGCAAGTCAATGTTGGGGTGGGGGCAAGTCAATGTTTGTCTGAGGGCAAGTCAATGTTTGTCTGAGGACAAGTCAATGTTTGTCTGAGGGCAAGTCAATGTTTGTCTGAGGGCAAGTCAATGTTTGTCTGAGGGAAAGCCAGTGATTGGGTGAGGGCAAGTCAATGTTGGGGTGGGGGCAAGTTAATGTTTGTCTGAGGGCAAGTCAATGTTTGTCTGAGGGCTAGTCAATGTTTGGCTGGGGGCAAGTCAATGTTTGTTTTAGGGCAAGTTAATGATTGTTTGATGGCAAGTCAATTTTGGGGTGGGGGGCAAGTCAAGCAGAGTGTGGGGCAAGTACCGTGTTGCTGTGAGATAGCTTATTTGCTTATTTAATTTATCGGTTTCGTCATTGCATACTTAAAGTAAGACAGCTAATTATTTACAACCCATTCTCACAACATAAAATACTGATAACATTTTGTCAAGTCAATATTTACTTTTTAACTTTCGAAAAAAAAAAATTAACAGCACGCATAAACACAGAACTAATGCTCAACACAAACACAGACATGCACACATGCACACACACACACAGACTTACAGAGCTGTTGTTACAGGTAGGCGAACTAAGCGGATCGGCTGTCTACGGTTCTTACTACCGAAAGGAACCTTGAACACAAAGTCCAGCAAGAGATGACCTAACTGTAACAGTTGAAAAGTGTCAGAAAGGCCCTGTATGTCAAATGTTATCATAGTCAGAAGGGCCCAGTGCCGTAGCGAGCTTAACTCGCGCCCGGGGATCAATACCTTTTTGTGTGTGAAGTCCCTGTAAGCATGAGATGAAATCTCTTAGATCCTATAAACCACTAATGGGATGGTTTTTATGGTGCTTTTCTTTCATCCCCATCATAGCCGATAGTGCAATGGCCATGGAGGCACCACGGGAGATATATCGGTAACTTGAGCCAAGACCTGAAAAATGTCCTTGGTTCTACCGGAGATCGAACCAGGTACCTTCAGGTTGACAGTCGATCGCTTTACCGCACGACCATCCGACATTATCTTTTTAGCGCCCCTTCCCCCATTCGAAAACCATATAATATGTTATATAAAATATACCATTTGGTGCCTCTTTGTGAGTATTACATGGGACATGATGCCCCCTTGCCCACCCCTCGCTACGCCACTGGAAGGGCCCAATTTGTCAAAGGTTATTAAAGTAAGAAGGGCCGATTGTGGCAAAGTTTATTAAATTCAGAAGGGCCCAATGCGTCAAAAGTTTTTATAGTGAGAAGAGCCCTTGATATCAAAGGCTTTTAAAGTCTAAATATTTACCAGCGTCAGTTTTGACAACATTTCGTCTAGGGCTCCCAAAGGTACCTTGACATAGGCCCCCTTAACACACCAGCAGCGCTTTGCATTTACACAAGTACACATACGCACCTTTTCGTACTTTGAGTACACACATCGAGCATTGGGGGGGGGGGGAGGAACATTTTATTCTACACTAGGGGGCGTTACCCGACAAAAAGTCCGCCGGTAAACATTAAGTACTCTTGTGGGTACTAACCTTACTGTGTCTCCCAACGCAATAATAAAGATTAGAAAAAAAAACCTCGATGTTTTACAGCTTTGAGTGTGATAAATTATGACTAGTTTTTTTTATTATCTTTTCGCTGTAGTAGGCCACGTGTTAGGGAAGTCCGGCCACGTTTGAGGGAATTCCCCAAAGATATAACAAAAAAGGATTTTCCGAAAAAAAAAAAACAACAAAGAGGACATATTTTTTTTTTTTTAGAAAAAGATCACTAGTGATCACATCGCCAAACATTTTGAAAACAACTTGAGACCTACCATAGTACAGTCAAATGAACGTTGTCAGCCATCGAGTTTTGAAAAAAAATTCTCAAAATATTGCTCGATTCGTCCACATTTCGATGTAAGTAATTAAAAAAAAACAACAACTTTGTTTACATTTCAAAAATTAACGCGTCATTGTATTCTGTTATGTCTGTTTAAGTTTGTTTAAGGTGGTCCATGGGCCATTTAAGGTTTCTGCCAGTTGTTTTTTCTATTTTTTGTATTTTTTAAGCTACACTAGCCATTTTTGGCACATGCATAAAACATACCAATTAATGAACAAAGAAATAAAAAAAAATATATAAAAAAAATGAATAAAAAATGTGGCTACGAATACGGCAGAAGTACCGCGTATTTGTTTTTTTCCGGGGTACGGGAATCGATGTGCGAATGTGCGGCAGACGGACTGCATTTTATTGCTAATTTTTGTTTTCGATGATAGGGTTAGGGTTAGGGTCAGGAAAAGGGATAGGGTTAGGGTTAAGGTTAGGGTTAGGATTAGGATTAGGGTAAGTGTAAGTGTTAGGCGCAATATCTATAGCCGGACCCCGAAAAAAAAATAAACCGGAATCCGTCTATCACGCATGCGGACATATATAGCCGTACCCCGGAAAAAAATAATATGGAGTACGTCTGCCGTATTCGTAGCCACTGCGCTTATATAATTAAATAAACAATTTAAACTTTTTTTTTTCTGTGTGTCAGTACGACTATATCCAATTTTTTTTGTTCTTTTGCTGGTAAATTTAAATTCACTTGTTATTTGCCAAAGATTGAACATTTTTAAAATCCGATAAAACCCATTTTCATTGACCAATAGTTACATAGATTATTCTTTTAATATTAATAATTACATTTTTTATAATGTTTCTATTTTTATATAAGTTTTAACGGTTCTGACGAATCAAATCGCTTCCAACGATGTCCGACCCCCACCTCCTCCCCACCACAGAGACGACACTGACTCTCCGCTACAAAAGCATTCTGTTCGTCGACGAATAAATTACTTTCAATGAAGAAAGAAACCGAGTGATGAGTTGTAAATATTTTATTTGAATATTTTTTTGAGTCTCAGTATATTTTTGAAATCACAAAAATCAATATATCAATGTTAGGCGGTGGATTGATATATATATATATATATATATATATATATATATATATATATATATATATATATATATAAACATATAGAAGGCTGGCCTTAGAGCGATTTTTTGACCGATTTGACCGATAGCTCCTAATTGAATCCCGCGCCTGGCATGGGTTCCGCAATTTACATTTGGCATGACACTGTATATCATGTTATTGTAAAAAAAAATTAGATGAGGGGCCTCTCAAACATCCTTTAAATTAAGCCCCCGCAAATCGTAAGGCCGGCCCTGTATATATATGTGTGTGTGTGTGATTTATGAGCGTTACCTCTGTGGGCATTAGCACACTGTGCTCTAACAGTTAAGTTTTTGTGTCGAACGTCATCATTTTGTCTACGCTTTATGGGAACAGAGTGTTGTCTGCCCATGAAGTTCCGGGTGAACGCGCGTTTTGTAATGCTTGAATTCAAATGGGTAATAAGAATAATAATAATAGCAGTAGTGATGATACAACAAACTTGTCTTCAGTAAGTACTGAACATCTATTTTCAATTAGTAATAATAAGTATCACTACATATTTATCAGTATTTACATCTCATACAATGTTATCTGTGTTACTGACATTTTGGTAAAAGTGCTTTAATTTGCTACCGTACCAACACTAATATGTTAGTTTTGCATTTTAACATAATTCTACAAGGCTTTCGTTATTCCTCTTATTTCTGGATCTCTTTATCTATATAAATTTCATGATTTTAATATGCCGAGAAAAGAAGGAGGGGGGGTGTGTGATGTGTGTATGAAGTCCCTGTAAGGATGAGATCACTTAGATCCTGTATAAACTACTAATGGGACGGTTTCTATTGACTCCTTCATTTATCCCCAAACATAGCCGATAGTGCAATGGCCATGGAGACGCCACGGGAGATAAAGCCATGACCTGAAAAGTTTCCTTGGTCCTCACCGGAGATCGAACCAGGTATCTTCAGATCGACAGTCTAGCGCAATACCGCCAGAGGCGTAGTGAGGGTTGGGCAGGCGGGGCATCATGCCCAGGGCTCTACTCACAAAGGGGCGCCCCATGGTATATTTTACATATACTATTATATGGTTTTCAAATCGGTGTGGGGGGGGGGCGCTAAAAAGGTTTAAAAAAGGTATTTCGCCCCGGGCTCAAGTTAAGCTCGCTACCGTCCTGATTACCGCACGACGATCCGTCCCCTGGTGTGTGTGTGTGTGTGTGTGTTGGGGGGTGATAACGCGAGCTGTATTTGTCCCAAGGGTTATAATTTGTCCATGTCTGACTTATATTGCGTTTAAATATCTACAAACCTGCCTGAAGTTGAGCAATGCCGTATGTAACGTAGGTTTTTAACCTTTTTTCATCTCGTTGGGACACAAAACTTTGTTAAGGGCATCGGATGAAAATCAGACACAAAGTAACACACCAACGTGTCGCATTCAAATGTCTTGGTGTCATATAAAGTGCTTTCTTCCCGAATAAATACCCGGAAACATTATGAACAATTTCTTTACTTGATGCATTTCAACAAAATGTAAATAATGAACATTTTCTAAACAAACGGAAGGAAAGTAATATCTAGATCAATTTTAAAACATAGAATTCTATCATATTTAGATAAATGATCATATATCTAGATGGATGATGACATATCTAGATGGATGATCACATATTTAGATGGATGATCACATATCTAGATGGATGATCACATACCTGGATGGATGATCACATATCTAGATGGACGATCACATATTTAGATGGATTATCACTAGGGCTGTACCGGATTTGATTTTTTCAAATCCGGCCGGAGCCGGATTTTGCCGGATTCGTCAACACAAATCCGGCCGGAGCCGGATTCGGTTGTCACTTTATATTAAAGTTGTAAACATATCAGAATAGATTGGACAACCCCCCCCCCCCCCCATAGTTTGAGACGGGGGATTATTGGATGTCTCAGTCTCTCAGGTAAATATAATTCTATTCAGAACCTAAAACATGGGCCAAGATATGGGATGGGCTATTATTATTTAATTTATTATAAATAATATGGGAGATTATTAGAATAAATACGATAGTAACGATAGTTTGCAGAATTTGGCTAATCTCAGTAATCACTAATAGTAATCATCTGCTGGGAAAGTGGCAACAGTGGCGAAATAGTAATTAAAACTGTAAATCAATCATTCAAATGATATTTGATTTGATTTCCATTTTCCTGTAAATAACAAAAAAGTAGTACTAAAAACTAAAAAGTAAAAATTAAAATACTCTAGAGTCTAGAGTTTTCAAGTTTTTCAAATTCAAATCGATTGTGTGTCAACTGTCATTCTACTCTTTGATCAGCTTCGAGTTGTACTTCAAAAAAATAAGACGAGCAGCATTCTCTGGCATCAGTGAGCTACGATGCTCGTTCAGAACTCCTCCAGCTACACTGAACAAGCGCTCGGATGGAACGCTTGTTGGAGGTGCACCCAAGTACCTGCGAGCAACTGCAGCAAGACTAGGGAAACGCTCCATATTCTGTCTCCACCAATGCATTGGATCCTCCTGCCGATTAAATCACTTGTTGAGCCAGATACTTGGGCAGTTCGATGTCTATACCTCTTGCTGTTCACTGTTAGTTGCACTTGCTGATGTATGTACAATTTCGTCAATACAATCCCAAAGAATTGATTTGCAACTACCAGACGTATTCAGACGTGGTTGCTTAGCTGGCAATTCTTCAGATGTCTCAATCTCATTCTAGTTCGCGATCAGTAAGCAAAAGAGTTGACAAAAATGTACATTTTTGCATTGAACTCTGGGTATGTGTAACCCTCGCGCGCTGTTTTGCGGGAATATTTGTGTGCCGTCCAATGAAATAATAATCTAATAGAATGAGGTCAAACAACACTGTTCGTAACGTGGGATTCCAAAAGCTGAGGCTATATTTAGCTTATGAAACTGTGTCATTCATAACGAGGTCATCGGACCGCATACAATGATATATAATGTGTCGGAAGAGAATGTGTAGTTTCATCAGTAGAAAAATCGTTGCTATTGACATATTAATGGTAACTTAATGATTTTTGTAATGAACTACCGTTTTTCAAATACATTTTAAAGTAATTTATATGGTTCCGGAAGCAAAATCATTAAGATCATCATAATCTAGATTGGTAATAGCACGTGAATATGAAATTTAAAAAAATCGATTTTGTAATATTTTTTTTTCAATTCCTTCATTCCGTACCTCGTTAAGGTTGCTAAAGAGACAGGTATACCACATTACCGGAAGAACATTCAATCAATGTTGTCAATCATATGATAAACCTCATGAAAAATTGATTTTTTTTTTTAAATCACAGTTTAATTTACTTACCTCTATGTTTTAAATTGTTTTTGTATAATGAAAATGAATGATGATTTAAAGTTTGTAGATAGTTTGAAAAAATCAACAGAATGCAACTGGTTATCTTTTCTCCTATTATCAACCAGTGAACACTAAACTAGGGGTGTTCACGGTTAACCGGTTTGTCAATTAACCGAACCGAAACCGACAAATTGGCAGATTTTGGCTAAATGGCGGCATTAACGCAAAAACAAATCAAATTTTCGTTGTTTCAAAAAAATATTGTTAGTCAAACAAAAAAAAAGTTCTTAAATCTCTCATTGAAAAACAAAATAAACAACTTTATAAGACCGGCCACTGAGGTGGAAAAGGAATGTTATACATATCTTCTCCACCTCACTGAGACGGGCGATATAACATAGAAAGGAACTGCTACAGACATGTGTTTTGTGTTCACTGGGTGATAATAGGAGAACAAGATAAACAGTTAACAGCCATAGAAATGTGTTTAGTGTTCACTGGGCGATAATAGGAGAACAAGGTAAACAGTAAAGTAAGACAGAAATCCGGCTGAAAATCCGGCCAAAATCCAAAAATTTTGCCGGAGCCGGAGCCGAATTTGTAAAATGGCCGGATTTTGGCCGGAGCCGGATTCGGAGCCGAATTTCGGTACAGCCCTAATTATCACATATCTAGATGGATGATCACATATCTAGATGGATGATCACATATCTGGATGGATGATCACATATCTAGATGGATGATCACATATCTGGATGGATGATCACATATCTAGATGGATGATCACATATCTAGATGGATGATCACATATCTAGATCTAAATTAGACATAACATTTTATTATACGTATCCTGACCTGAATATAAATTATCCAAGTTAGGCACCCGAGGGTCGCGGGCCATGTACAGAACTTCCGTTAATGCCTCCGCAAGATCAACACACGTGATTGATACATGTCAACTTCCGGCTGCTAAGTCAACCTGCACCAAAGTTGATCTCTCTATCTCTTCACTTTCGTGACTTTGTTTACAAAGATTAAGTTTTTTGTTGTTTTTTTTTTTGACTGAAATTCCAGCCTCTTGTTATCAGCAGCATTTAACGGACAATTCTATTATTGGTAAGATTGATCAGCGTCATAGAACAAAAAGAGAATGTTATATAGTTGAGATCTGAGATCAACTGGATCGAGTTTTATTTTCACATAATTTGTTGTACTTCTGTTATTTGCTGGTTCGAATTGTTTTTAAACCTTATGGCAAACTGTCAACAGAGTGGGCTGGTACAGGTGATCGTTCTAAATTAGTCAAAATATTTAAATATTAAGCTTTTTATTACTGCTCTGGTTTTGGTGACGAAATAGTACAATATCCGTCAATCCATCTATTAAAATTTCCATCAATCCATCGATTACAATATCCATCAATCCATCGATTACAATATCCATCAATCCATCGATGACAACATCCATCAATCCATCGATTACAACATCCATCAATCCATCGATTACAATATCCATCGATCCGTCGATAACAACATACATCAATCCATCGAATACAATATCCATCAATCCATCGGTCAATCAATCCCTTTCTTAATTTCTGTCTCTTCTTTCAGTTTATCCGTATGTCTGTCTCATTCTCTCTATCTTAATGTCTGTTCGATATTTTTTTCTGTATTCAAACGCGCGTCTGTTTTATTTTTCTTTCTGTATTGTCCATTGATGCGAGTCATACGACTGTTACAGAGTCTGACCAGACCACTAGTCCAACCAAATGGCTAAACTTGGACTTGCTGGAATTTTTTTTCTACTTTTTACCTGTCCACTAACCGCGCAAGCATATTGGCGGGAACTAGGAGGTGCCGTAGGGGGCGGTATTTTGGCTGCTGGTGTTGTCAGCGGTATGGTGGCTGTTCCTATCATCGGACCAATGGCTGCTGCGTACGGATCTGTTAGTAAGTAGACGTTTTCTCAAACTCAAATTATGCACCTACCACTCTCTCTCTCTCTCTCTCTCTCTCTCTCTCTCTATCTCTCTCCCTCCCTCCCTCCCTCTCTTTCTTTTTTTCTATATACCTATGCACCTATTATTTACTCTTAATTTACTTTTTAAGAGATCACTTTTAAATCAGATGAGACACAGTAGTTATCAAGACTATTGAGATTCGGACGCGACCCACGTGTAATGGATGAAAAACGGACGAAAAACGGGAATTTATATTTCACTTATATTTATATATATTTCAGATTGTAATTATATTTTGTGACGACCTATTACGAATTAGTTTGATACCCCAAACTTTGCAATTAGGCCTACATGGGTAATAAATTTATCGAACTCTATGAGAATGTGTTAAAAACATTTATCGCAGGCACGAAGCCAATAACATTAAAACCGGAAACAGTATTCCTACTTTCGATCTTCATCAGACAGACGTGTGAATGTACAATCAAAGAAAAATGACATTTACGCATAAACTAACCAAAAAATATCAACTGCAATAATAAGTGTAACAATTTGGAATCTTTTATTTTCTTCAGAAGTTGGAGTAATAATTGTTGGCGTACTGGCTGGAGCAAACAGAGCGAATGACTCGCGGAAATGTTAATTTATCTGGACATTGGGACCTGCAGAATTGGTTCACCTATCGCAACCATAAAAGAAAATTTACAAAAATTTTGTTTATAAAGAACAATTTTTTAATCTGTTTTTTATGTTATTCTAAAAAAAAAATAACCCCCCTAACAATACGAGATTGTGGAATTTATTATATAAAAATGTATGCCAGATAATGAAACCAAATAAAATAGTGGAAATACATTTTTTGTTTTTTAATGTTGTTTAATGCTTTGGATAATACTCTCTGTCTGTCTCTGTCTGTCTGTCTCTTTCTGTCTGTCTCTGTCTGTCTTTCTCTGTCTGTCTCTCTCTCTCTGTCGGTGTCTCTGTCTGTCTATCTTTCTATTTGTGTCTGTCTCTCATTGTCTTTCTGTCTTTGTCTGTCTCCGTCTCTCATTGTTTTTCTCCCACTATCTGTCTCTCTCTGTCTCTCATTGTCTGTCTCTGTCTGTCTCTCGGTGTCTGTCTCCATCTTTGTATCTTTTCTTACATTTGACACTGGGATGAACCAAAAAGCAGACTGCTTTTTTCGTTTTTTATAATATTTAATTATAATACAATATTTAATGTAAACAAGGGGAGTCGAGCATTGAGATATCCGGCAAGAACGGGCGTACTTTTTCCACGGGACGTTGATTGCCCATATCTGGGCTATTACAAGGAAACAATTAAATATCACAGAATAGATGGAAGAAATAAAATGGAACGGTCTTTTAAGATTGCAATTTTTAAACTAAATTTTCAGATAATATTGAAAGATGGCGAATGGGTGTTCCACTGCCCTCTTTCTTCTCTGTTTGTATTGTGTGATGATGTCAGCAGGTGCCTTTTTTAAAGAAGTTGGAGAATTTGCTCATGGCATGGCTGCAGCTTTCGGCATTGATGGATGCTCATCAAAAAAGTGGTGTAAGTAGTGGACACAATGAAGTAGGAATGGGTACAGTGAGGTAGGTCGTGAACAGAGTGAGGTAGGTAGTGAACACAGACTTTAGGCAGTAGACACAGTAAGGTAGGTAGTGGATACATTGAGGTAGGTAGTGGAAACAGTGAGGTAGGTAGTGGACACAGTGTGGTAGGTAGTGGACACAGTGAGGTAGGTAGTGGACACAGTGAGGTAGGTAGTGGACACAGTGAGGTAGGTAGTGGACACAGTGAGTTAGGTAGTGGACACATTGAGGTAGGTAGTGGACACAGTAAGGTAGGTAGTGGACACAGTGAGGTAGGTAGTGGACACAGTGAGGTAGGTAGTGGACACAGATAGGTAGGTAGTGGACAGTGTGAGGTAGGTAGTGGACACAGTGAGGTAGGTAGTGGACACAGTGAGATAATTAATGGAGCAAAAATAGTTGTGCTGTACAGAACGATTAACTTTCTATCCCGTGTTCAATCCCATCTGAAGGCCAGTGTGGACCCCAATCAAATTTCATAATCTCCCTCCCAATTCTGGATGGGTAATTGACATAAGATGGTCGAAAGTCATTTACCTGTGTTCCTCTCTAGCTATTGCGCTATTGGCTTTTGATTGGAAGAATAGAAAAGAATCTACAAAACCCGTCTCAAGTGTGGTGTATAGGATCTGATAGATGAATCAGCCACTCTTCACACAGACCGTAACGCAATGAAAAAAAAAACAAACCAAAAAATTTAACAACATAGATATCCATGTTTGTAAAGTCATCCATTTTCTTTTATTAAGTCATCCATTTTTTATAAAGTCATCCCTTTTTTTTATTAAGTCATCTATTTTTTATAAAGTCATCTATTTTTTATAACGCTGTAGCTATGTCCACGAAAACTTTCGTGGACGTAGTTCGTAAAAAGGCTATGTCCACGAAAAAAATCCAGCCGGGACCGGATTCTACCGGTCAATCGATCATCATAGTTTATTTTTACATCGAGAAGACATGCTTCCATCAGCCGGCTATTAAAATAGGCTGCTATCGTCTTTACTAATGCTGCGTTTTGTTTTAATATATTTATTTCAATAAAGTTCAATTTGACAATAAATATACACATTTATTAATGCAATGTGTCTTATTTTTTGTTATCATTTTTATTTAACTGTCGCTATTGACGTTAATCACTGATAATGTTATCCAACTAGTATTACAAGTAGTAATACTAATAACTAGTTACACTACAGGATTTTAAACCAAATATATATATTGGGTATAAGAAAAAAATCATGTCATTATTTGACTACGTGATTTTTTTTCTTATTAGTTATTAACTATTAATTTTGATTTATTATCAAAACATTTGACTGCTCCATATTGAGCAAGGGGCAATACATATATTTCTAAAAGAAACTAATTAGCCAGTGCAAATATCAATTACAGAATGTTACTGCACTAATACTTTAATACATAGACTTATTTATAAAATATCTACTAATAAAAAAACAACACTACTGGGTAGAAATTAGTACTATTAGACTTAGTAGATTGGTAAAGGGCCAAAGTCACGTAATGTTTTAATTAGTACCGGTATTCACACAAATTTCGAGGACATGAGCTCCGACTGACAAAAAAAAACTGGACTATAAACTTACTAGTTTAAATTCATTTCATGAATAGCCCACTTATTTTGTTTAAAAAAAAAATAGGTTAAAAGGGGAAAAAATATTTTAAAAATGTCATCTTAACTCACTAACCCAAAAAAGGTTAATATTTAAATCAGTACATATTACAAAACTAAATAACAAAGAAATGCAATTTTTAAATCAGTTTATTTTATTAAAAGATGTATATAAAATAAATCAAACTTAAGTTGCATGTAAAAAGCACAAATGTATATCTTTGAAATATTTCGTGGGCATAGTCTTTTCATGAGTTACGTCCACGAAAATTTTCGTGGACATAGCATCAGCGTTTTTATAAAGTCATTCATTTTTTTTTTATTAAGTCATCTATTTTTTATGAAGTTATCAATTTTTATATAATGTCATCCAATTTTTATAAAGTCATCACTATTTATGAAGTCATCTATATTTATAACGTTATCCATATTTATAAAGTCATCCATATTTATAAAGTCATCCATCTTTTTATAAATTCATGCCTATTTATAAAGTCATTCATATTTTCATTGCAGTTATCAAACATATCGTTGGCACTTTATGGGAAAAATGTCGCATGAAAGATTAAAAACATGCATGAAACAATCATTACTATGAGGACAGTCAGCACAGTGAAGCAGTGTTATGAATGAATCATTTGGATCAAGATAATTGTCAATGTGGACTTACTACACTTTTTTCATATGTTAACAATCTAATGCCAAATGTATCATATATCATAATCCACGATATGTAAAAATGTATGTTTCAAACATATTAAGTTGTCTTATGATAATTATTTGTTATTTGTTGATGCGAATTCAATGTTAAGAGAAAGGGCGTCATTTCGAGTTCGGCTTATTGGGGAATAGAGGGTGGGGGGTGCGGCGGGGGGGGGGGTAGAATAGGGCGGACTGGCTCAAATTAGGGAAAGAAGCTATTCAATCAGTTGTTGATAATTTCAAAGTGAGCTATGGAAAAGTTTTGCAGGGTACATATAGCCGACTATACACAGCTTTACGGAGCTATACACAGCTTTTCACAGCTATACTCAGATAAACTGCTAACCACCCTGTATACAGCTGTATACTGCAAATTGTGCAGTCAAGCCCCCTTATAAATCTGACCTTAACTGCTCACCATCCTATTATTCTCACTTATACGGAAACAAAAATAAACGTTCCGACAGGGGCCCACTTAACAGTAGTGGCCCAACACAGTCGCCTCGTCATGGACAGTCCATCAGCACCGATCCAGTTGTAATAAATGGTCACAGGGGGTAGCGCAGTCTCTATGCCTACACACAGGGCTCGATTTACCGCTGGGGATGCCGGGAATATCCCCGGCACTGAGACCTGTCATCCCCGGCTCTGCTTTAGCTAATATATCCCAGCCGGGGATGAAACCATAGACATTTATCCCCGGTTCTGCAGAAATTTCTTTTCATCCCCGGCACCGGTTTTTTTTTTCTTAAATCGAGCAGATAAAGATACAATGGCCTGGGATGCCTCAATTAGGTCAAAGTTTATCTGATTTACCGAAATGCATAACTGCGACCGTCTAATCAAGACATGTAATTTTTTTTTCTCCACACTTTTTAAACACTTATCATATAGTTTAAACTGCGCCTTTACCAAATTAATCGACGCAACTTCCATGGAGTACAGCAAGAGTAAAAGTCGCTCAGACGATTACAACCCTAAACCTGTAACATGTGGTTCAGGGCTTGCAATCGCTAAGCCAACGTCTTCATTTTAATAGCTCTTCAGAAATTCTATAAATATTTTTATGATGTAAGACATTTTTTTTTATACTTGAGTTCATCTTAATTGTGCATTTAATTGATTAGCATTCCCATGGGCCCACAGGAACCAGGTTGACTTGACTCGAGATCGAGCAGGTCTAACACCATGTTTCCTCTGTGCAGTATTATAGCGCAAGATACCATTGAATGAGCGCGAAAGAGGTCCTTTATGCTACTGTCAATACATCGCTGTTCCAGATTTCTCCACTCTTCAATTATTACAAACTTCAGCTGCTCCACTGTGGTAAATTTTAATCGACGGTAGACTTCTTCTTGAAAAGCACCCCATAGGGCATAATGTACTGGGTTAAAATCAGGACCGTTCGGTGGCCACATGTCTGGCTAAATGAAGTCGTTTTTGTCATTCTTGGGAAAAAAAACAAACTTAAATTTTCTTTTGTAAACAATAGACATATTAAAATCCTAAATGGCGACCGGAAATTGTCGAACTAATGACGTCATATATCTAAACGGGTCAGTAAGTGAATGAGTAAGCAACATAAGATATTGTGCATACAGCTAAACAAACTCTGATATAACTATATTACTTTCTACGCAATGTTCTAATTTTTTTTTTGGCCACACACAAACTCACCCGAGCATATATATATACACACAGTAAATATTATTTTTTTTTACAATCGTGTAAAAGTGCTTGGAAATATTTTTGAAAAAATGCATAGGACCATCAATTAGCAATTTGGTTGTGCCGGGTTGGAGGGGGGAATATTGTATTTTATTCATATTCACCAGCTTGTAGTTTAGCTAAGCAATAGGTTGACTTATTCGCAAATAGCATCAAGGCTGGTATGATTAACGCAGTATACAGTGGGTAATTTGACGAGAACTTGAACCGTAGACACACTGTTTCTATTGATAACATTTGGCATAACGTATTAGAACAAAACAAAAACAAAAAAACCCTTATGGTCTATTCCTTCTTTGATCATTTCAAATCAGCGGTGTTTGTAAGGAGTACACACAAAAGGGACTCGATGATTATTATTCATTGATTTTTAATGAATGCTACATGTGGAATTTCTGTTACAACTCCCTTACCTTCTTACTTTGTCTGCACTTAAGACGCTGTCCGTTGCCAAGCAGGGTTTATACACACTTAAAAGTTGTGAATGTGTTAACATATAGGGCAAAGAAGGCAGCGGTTCTCAACTGTACCATACAGGGTGCAAATGTGTGTCTGCGGGCATGGGCGTCGCTAGGAATTTTTCCAGGGGGGGGCAAATATTTTCCAGGGGGGGGGGCAAATAACAACTTTATGACATTTTTTTAAAATGTAAGGGGGGGGCAAATGCCCCCCTCTTATATGACATTTTTTCAAAATATAGGGGGGGCAAATGCTCCCCCTTGCCCTCCCCCCATAAATACGCCCATGTCTGCGGGTACCCCCCTCACACGTAAGCTGGAACATAAATATACTTATTTTTGTTATTGGAATGTGCTTGTCTTTCTAATGCGGTACTTGGGCCACGCAGTTTGGTGATGAGTCACGCCGCTAAACTGGGGAATTTTCTTCAAACTCTTTCAACGAAAATTATATATATGTCGCTGTGTGTACTCCTGCATTAACTATTCAGTATCTCCTGGGGTACGCTCACCATCGTTTGAGAACCGCTGAAATACCGTGACGGCGGAAATGATTTCTTCCTAGCAATTTCTAGTTGAACTGGATATCGCATAAACACTGCGATCTCAACGTGTCTATCCTTACCTGACACATACCTAAAACTTTATCTGTATCAAGCATATATATGTAAGTATTATGCTCATATACTAAAACATTTAATCTTTATTCTAAGGTTGTTTTTTTTTTATTATTAAAGATCTACTTTAGTCCATTCCGACGAAATCTTTTAAGTGTTCAGCTATAATTAGATGGATTATTTAAACAGCAATAATCTCTCATAACTGCAGTATGCGACCTAAATAATCGCTGATTTCTGTTTATTTTTTCCCACACTTATTTTTAGCTGTTGTTTATGACGCCTCCTCCCTCTCCCTCACAACCCCCCTTCACTTTTGACTCATCTCACACCTTCCATCCCCTCAAAAACTACGTCACCTTTGGGCTACCTCCACATTCACCCATCTTTCCCCCCAAATATTGCATACGGCTCATCGTGTGTTTTTTTTTCCTAAAATTATTTTCTGCAATTTCAGAACTTTTGGTCTCTTAATCTTAATACAATGACTTAATGTTCTGTTCTTTAAAGACTTGCGGGTACCAGTGAAGTAATTTGTGATATCCCAAACTAATTATCGCGACGTAACAACTATTGCCTGCAAAACTTGAGTATGCCAATCCAATAGTCCGCAACCTTTATCTCGCCACGGAACAGTTGACGTTTGATAATTTCATTTTTTTTCAATGTTTTGTGCAGCTTTCAAGCAATCAGTCTTTTTTGTGAGTGTATTTCTGATGTAACGCATAAGTAGAGTTAATTAACGCCTTTAGGTGTTCTGTTTATACTTTTAATGGTATAAAAGCAGTCCTAATATATATATATATATATATATATATATATATATATATATATATATATATATATATATATATATTTCGCGTAACTGTAAAACAGATTTCAATCAGATCCAAAATTTTAAAAATTCCACTCGAATCAATGGCTAATTATGGACTTGCTGTCGTGTTTGTCCTCGTCTGCACGTGTCCACTCACCGTCCAAGCAATTTGGCGTGAATTAGGGGGTGCTGTCGGAGGTGGGCTTGTGGCTGCAGGTGTAGCAGCCGGTGTTGTTTCTTCTCCTGTTATTGGACCCATCGCAGCTGGTTATGGAACTGTTAGTAAGTAGACTTTCCTGCCTCAATAACTCTATCATTATTTCCATTTGCTTCAATGGTTTCTCTTTTTACAGTGAAATTTATATTAGCTAATTTATTATGATTTTTTAATTCAAATTGACAACTCTCTATAATAGTAAACAATACAAAAAAAATTAATTAGCACATTAATATAAAAACCTGGAATATACGCAACAAAAAATTAGTACGAATTATTTAGAAAACCGAAGCAAAACATTCAAAATCTCACCAACATAGCTGCGCCATCAGTAGCGCAAGCGACCACATGCATTTCTGGATAAATTTGAGGTGTTTATTACAATTATAAATATGAAACAAAAAATATACGTTCATGTTTTGCGGATATTTTTAAGCATCCATTCAATAAAGAATCACTTACTATTATACACCAACTGGTGAAATGTATTCTATGCTATATAAACATTTTAATACATGAAACATTAAAACACTAGATATTATGCCCGGCGTTGCCCGGGAAATCTAGGTGTTATGCTAAACCCCTCCCTAATCAATTTAATTAATATAATTAGGTGCTGATTTATGCCACCTTCCTAATGTGCAGAAATGACCTACATTTCATGCGTCAAAAATTACGTTTTACCCTTCAACGCTAACCAACCAAACCAAACCAAATCGGTTATCACACCTTTTCTCACTTCCGTTCAACAGGATCATCCATTCGGTGCACTGTCACAGGAAATACCCTGTGACATACCCTCCACCTTTACAGAAACAATGATAATTGTTTTTTTTTCAACGATACACCCTACTTATTAATAGGATAAACAAATACAATCATCATAACAAATAATAACCCAGGTACCCAATACCGATGTGGCTGCCATAACCAACAAACCATCATCAAAAAGTAATCCATCGAGGGAACAATAACCTCTAGTACACAATGATAAAAAACTATAATAACTGAGCATGATTATCAAATGCGCAGCCGATTTACGTGAAATGCGTAGCCGATTTACCTGAAATGCGTAGCCGATTTACGTGAAATCAAGTGCAAAATAATTTTTTTTTTTTGACGTCACAGAGGATTTTTATTTATAGCGTTTTGCCCTGAATTCTATTTATAGTTAAAATCAAAACAAAGCATTAAAAAATGCACTGTAAAGTAAAAAAAAATAACTACTTTATTATGTCATTTTGCAGCGCGAAGGCACGATAGAGCACCCATCGGGAAATGACGTCATAGAGGGTTTTTTTTTAATTTATAGCGACGGCGCTCCCATTCTGCAAAAAAAAAAAATGTACCATCGGGACGTCATAGATTATTTATAGCACGGATTTCCCAATTCTGCACGGACTACAAGATAGCTGCTTTGTATGGGAGATTAATATCTTGCTAGTGAAGTTGAAATTTTCTAAAACAATTAGGTCATCTATTTCAAGACAGAAACTATCAGTTGAATCCTTGATCCAGTGTGTAAAGTCCTCAAGCGCAATTATTATTATTATACTTTGAGATTCCTAAATTATAGTTTACATTGAAACAATTATGACAGCTCTGATCTCTCAGGTGAAAATTTTACCCCCCTCCCCCCTTCTCCCTTGAAAATGCCCTATTCAAATTGACCTAATCTAAGTTCATGGATGGATTGACAGGCAAGGTTGGTAAATACTATACGGTAGCTTGAAGGGAGGTGCTATTTTTTAATTGAGTCTTGTTCCACACGTTTATCCCAAGAGCTTGGTTGCTTCCCCTCCGCCTTCATTTCATTAAATATTAAATTTAAATTTCGAAATTCTAGCGTGTCATTTAAAAAAAAAAATAAATAGTACGATATCACAATTGCACACAGAAATGCTTTATATTTAACGAGTGTACTCAAACACACACACACACAAACAAATACACACACACAAACACAATAATACACACACACCTACACACAACATAAACAAACACAATAATACACACACACACGCACACACACAAACACACATACAACCATACACATACACATGCATTGATGCATACACATACACTAAACATACATACACACACGCGCACACACACACACAGATACACATACTTTTCTTTAGTTTGAATTCTAATATTATTTTATTTACATATCTTTAATATGAAATTTATCACAAAAAAAACATGTTTTTAATATTTTTAAGTAGTGAAATGTCAATTTTTTTTACCCAGAATTTGGAATAATTCTTATAGGAGCGTTAGCTGGAGCTAACAGGGCACACGATTCTAGGGATTGCTGAGGAAATTTCAATGGGAACACTTTTACAAATCTTTCTAACCGATTACTCTTTGCCATGAAACTGTATCGATCTGCACAGCAACACAGAATGTAACGAAAGACTTTAGATACACAAACTTTAACCTCATTCTATATTAACCCAATGAAAGTGAAAATGCAAGTTTTAGTTAGTTTGTTTTTGAATTTGTACCAATAGTGAATAAATAATTTCAAATCTTGTTAATGTCGTTGTTCGATGTTTTTCCATTAATTTTTTATAGTATTGAAATCTTAATGATTATTAATGGTTATAAAAGGTACATATTCATATTTTAAAATTTCAGGTTTTTATCTATCTATCTATCTATCTATCTATCTATCTATCTATCTATCTATCTATCTATCTATCTATCTATCTATCTATCTATCTATCTATCTATCTATCTATCTATCTATCTATCTATCTATCTATCTATCTATCTATCTATCTATCTATCTATCTATCTATCTATCTATCTATCTATCTATCTATCTATCTATCTATCTATCTATCTATCTATCTATCTATCTTTTTGTCTGTCAGTCTGTTTGTCTGTCTGCCTATCATCTCTCTGTTTCTCTTTCTCTCTCCAAGTGACTAAGTAATAAATTATTCACCAAGTAATGAATCATTGACTAAGAAAATGTGAAAATTTTCTTCATCCATTTCCATCTTTACTTTTACAACGCAAAAAAGCTATAATTAGAAAATAATTTTACAATATATAAGTAACGTTTTTAAGGGCAAAGGAAAGAGTAAATTGAGAGATTAAATATGTTCCTTGTTTTGAAAATTTCAAAGAATACATTAAAAAATATATACCTTTGGAATAAGAACGGAACAGCGCTAAACAGAACATCGCTAAACGGAACATCGTTTATCGGGGTCTGACTATGTTTTGATTTCAACACAAGTCAATGTAAGACTATAATAAAATAAAAATAACAATATTTTTGTTTAAAAATATTATTTTTTATATTTTGTTTCTATTTAAATCTATAGATAATACTTTGCAAATGACGAAATGGTGTTCCGTATTTCTCTTCCTGTTTTGTATGAGCTCAGTAATGACGTCTGCTGGCGCCATATTGAAAGAAATAGGAGAGTTCGCAACAGGCATGGCTGCATCTATAGGCATTGATGCGTGCGCGACGAAAAAATTGAGTAGGTATTTGACGATAAGTAGACAGGGCCGTCTTCAGCCCCCGTAGCGTGAAAATTCTACACCAGGGGCCTGGCATTCAACAGAAAGGGCCAGGCCAATAGCAGGGGGCCAGGAAAGAAATAATAATAAGTAGAGCAAGCAAGCAAGGGGGGCAGACAAAACGCAGGGGGCCCGGCCCCCAGGCCCTCCCGCACGCTACGGGCCTGGCAGTCATAATATCGACGAGTTATATTTCATTCTAGGCAGTGGGATACATAACATTCGTGCCACCCAAGGTTGGGGGGGGGGGGCTCTCAAAAAGAAGCCAAACCCCCCCCCCCCCTACTTGCATTGAAATTCGACCATTCCGCTTGTAATTTTAGACTTTTTCTTTTCGTTGTGTTCTTCAGACTTTTCTTTTTTGCATAAAATAGTTGATGTCTACTTTGTGACTTCAACAAATACAAACTATAAGCATTTCCTCATGACATTTAATACTTTAGTTTAACAGTCTAGCCGCTTACGTTCAAAGTGGTTTTTTTGCCTCAGGGATATTCTAAAGATAAAAGCGATTAGATAAGTTAAGGAACGAAGATCTCTGGCAACTGGCAAACCAACATCCCATTGATCTACAAGTGTCCTGAAGAAAATGGAGATGGATTGACCACTCACTTAGGAAGCACCTAGAAGACATTACGAAAATGGCACTGTCGTGAAATAAAAAAGGCCAGAGAAATGTTATCAGCCCAAAGACAACATGGGGGAATAACAAGAGATGAAAAGTCTCAACCAAACTTGGGGGGGGGGGGGGGAAGAAAACCAAAAGAAGGCCCCGACATAACAGGGTGCGCTGGAAAGTGATCGAAGAGGCCATGTGCCGCGCAAGGAGTTCAATGAATTAAGTAAAGTGAAGTCAAGCAAGGAGTCTAATGGTTTGATTTTAATTGTGTTATTTCAACTATAAACAAAAAGTTGAGATAAATTATTTAAACTTAAATGGTTTTCCAGTCACTTAGACTTATTTGACATTGGTCTAACAAGACAGGTCACAGTCGAAGACCAAGATAATTTCAATTCAGTGACAAAACTATTTTGTACAAAATCTTGACAGTAGTTATTTGGCGAGCCGGATAAACAGTACACGGAACCAGGTCACCCCAGTGTGTTCGGGCACTCAAATTTATTATTATTATAATTTTGGACGACCATTTTCTTTGAACTATCTCATATGGGTATATTCATCGCTGATTCAGCCAGGTTTAACATATGCCTCACATACATAAGAACATACACACACACATACATACATACATTTAAGATTTAAATCTCAATGCTAGAAACGGTTGGAAATTTAAATCATTAAAGTTCCAAATAAGAATTTTTATATTTCGTAAAGTTAAAAGATCAATGGATCAATAGCTAGATCTCCAAAAACTACATCTCCACAAATTAGATCTCCACATACTAGAACTCCACAGACTAGATCTCTACAAACTAGATCTCCACAGACTAGATCTCCACAAACTAGATTTCCACAAACTAGATCTCTATAAACTAGATCTCCACAGACTATATCTCCACATAATATATCTCCATAACTTAGATCTCCACAGACTAGATCTCCACAGACTAGATCTCCACAAACTAGATCTCCACAAACTAGATCTCTACTAACTAGATCTCCACAAACTAGATCTCCACAAACTAGATCTCCACTAACTAGATTTGCACAGACTAGATCTCCACAAACTAGATCTCCTCAAACTAGATCTCCACAGACTAGATCTCCACAAACTAGATCTCCACAAACTAGATCTCCACAGACTAGATCTCCACAAACTAGATATCCACAGACTAGATCTCCACAAATTAAATCTTCACAAACTAGTTCTCCACAGACTAGATCTCCACAAACTAGATCTCCACTAACTAGATTTGCACAGACTAGATCTCCACAAACTAGATCTCCACAGACTAGATTTGCACAGACTAGATCTCCACAAATTAGATCTCCACAAATGTGATCTCCACTAACTAGATCTCCACAAAGTAGATCTCCACAAACTAGATCTCCACAAAGTAGATCTCCACAAACTAGATCTCCACAGACTAGAACTCCACAGACTAGGTCTCCACAAACTTGATCTCTACCAACTTGTTCTCCACAAACTAGTTCTCCCAAACTAGTTCTCCACAAACTACATCTCCACAAACTAGATCTCCACAAACTAGATTCCACAGACTAGTTCTCCACAAACTAGATCTCCACAGACTAGGTGTCCACAAACTTGATCTCCACAAACTAGATCTCCACAAACTAGATCTCCACAAACTAGATCTCCACAGACTAGATCTCCACAAACTAGATCTCCACAGACTAGATCTCCACAAACTTGAACTCCACAGACTAGATCTCCACAAACTAGATTTTCCATATTGTTGTTGCCCGCCGGTAAAGTCCGGCATCAGCCAGACATAAATACATTGAAAACGCATCGAGTTCTTTGGGGAACACGATTTGAGAGTCGCCGATCTTTATAGTTATAGAAATAATTGTCGACGAGTTCCCTAATGATAGACTCTAGCTAAAAGTCAACGTCTTATGACTAAATACAACCTTATATACCCGTTTTATCAGAGCAGGTTTGTCAAGGTTTTCGACTGGTATGTGTGGATCAATAAAATCGATCGAGCCATACAAATGATATGATGCGTTTTTTTTCGTGTCATTTACAAATGTAAATCCTTTCAGAAAGCTATTAATTTTCTTTTTAAAATTGGAATGTACCAGCCTGTAATAGGACTGAAATAGTAAATAGAATCATTTAGAAATAGTAGATAGAATCATTTAGAAATATTAGATAGAATCATTCAGAAAACTATGGTCTTCTAATAAGTTGGCTGTCACAACGAATGTTTGTCAATTTTTTCCGGTGTTCAGTTTTCATTTGGTCGTCAGATATTCAATCGATCTATAGTATCACATTAAAATTATGGTCTGTTCCACTTTCAGCGGTGTACGCAGATCGTCCTTAATCATAAAGCTCTTCCAAACATACTCATGGGGTCCTATCACGTAAGCCCAATGGCCCCATGTTAAGTGAACATTTATATTTTGTAATTTTAAGCTGCTGTTCAAATTGATATTGAACATAGCTAGGCTTATTTTTTTAAGTAAGAATGATTAAGTGCTAATAAAATAAATAACTTTGCAAACAAATCTAGAAAACAACGTTATTAAATTATGTGAATATTTTCGTTTTTTTTCTGTGGATTCTATAAGATTTTACATACATATATAAATTATATATGTTTTAAATATATGTATATATATATATATATATATATATATATATATTGTTATAACCCACATTATGGTTGAAAAGCCAGATCTTAAAAAAAACAACTTAAGGAATGTTTGTCTCATGAAGAGTTGGACTGGCTGTTCCGGGCGAGACAAAATACAAGACAGTCGTTGACCAGAGTTCAGATGAGGCCGTTGGCCTTGAGTGACCGGATGCGAATGTGTTTTGTTGTTTATGAACAGTTAACCGACACGATGAGTTCTGTGTTGTCATTGCGTAATGGACTAATTGAGTTTTTATTAAACCTTTTTGTAATGTTTATGAACCCACGCCTGTGCGGATGTGAATTTCTCATAACATTTAACAATATATATATATATATATATGGGAAAATGACTTTAAGTTGGGGGGGGGGGTAGTAAAGGCAGATAGGATGGGCGTTGTGCTAAAATCATTTAAATGATAGAAAATACATACATATAGGCCTACTCTTAAAAAATGTATTACATACCTGTACACTAGTGTACACACACAAACACAAACATATATTTTATGTTTATCTGTTATTTTTAAGAATCTTATAGATAATTTTCTCATTCTTACATGGACCTAAAAGTAAAAATAAATAAAATCACACAAAAACCTATATAAATGTCCATAATTGACCATATTTTATTTTAAATATCAATTTTTCTTTCATTACAGTATTCAAACATATCGTAGGTGCTGTTCTGGACAGATGTGGCAGCCAGATTTCAGAAAGGTCTCAAAGTAAAGGCAATAAACGTGTATAAGAGGATAGTCCACTAAATAAACATTGTTCTGAATAGATCGTTGAATGTACTTACTACTTTACCCTTTCAGGACATCATGCACTTCCTGCTGTTATATCTGATTGAATTTTGGTATATAACCTCCATTTGGGACCAGATATTGATTGCCAATAAAATTGTGAAATAGGCCTGTTCTTTAATTGTTTAACGTTATGTATCTTTTGGGTATTCCATCAAATAGATAAAACCAAATGAGTTAAACTATTAAGGTACACTTGAACATATTGCAATATGTATTTGCGTCTATTAAACTTTTATGGAAACAGCCTATGTTGATATATACATCAATAGCAGCCATCTACATAGGGCTTAGCTACCGGCCATTATATGACATTAAAGGACGGCTTGGTCTTGTAATTATATAAACTCTTAAGATTCAGAAAATAGTAATAGTGACAGTGATAAGATATATATATATATATATATATATATATATATATATATATATATATATATATATATATATATATATATTAAACATGTTGAACGAGTTTATAATTAAAATTATTGCTTTCTTACAACAGATAGCATTGAAAATAAGCGAAGGAAAACAAAATAAACAACATACATGTTTGTTTCTACTTGACGCCATATGCTCTGCTTACGTCACTTTCCGCTCAGGTCACAGACCATACTCTCTAATCTATACCTTTAACAATTTTACGGCTTTAAATGGATGCTTGGAGAGTAATAATAGAATACAACAGACAGCATTTAAAAATTGTCAAACAAAAATCAATTGTAGTAATATCTGACGATAAAAATTGTCACGTCCACACTTCGAAACAATTTTTGTTAAAAAAAGTTGTCTTTTAAAAAAAAAATCTCAAAAAAAAAATATCAGCCAAATGTTCGTTTAATAAATAAAATTTTCATCCATCAAATTATTTCATTTTAAATTAAATACTGCTTAATTTTTTTTAAATGTACAAAGCTATCTTACTATCATATCTTCCGTTAGGTTTTTTTTCCATCACAGTACATATAGTTATTATTTTACTAGTCAGATAGCATTAGCAGTGTTCTAAAGTCTGACTTTCATCAAAAAGTTTAAAAAATAAAACAGTTTACAGAACATCTACTGGGCGATGTATAAGATATTGAAAAAAAAAAATACCACTGTATTTTGAAGATGTATATATTCACAAATAAAATATGTTAGTGAATTACACCTAAGATCATTCATTCCTGCGGAATACAGCATTTAGGATCCGCAAGCCTCCATATTGTTATGATTGTCCGGTTGTCCAACACCGAAAAGCATCATCATTTGTTCAGTAGTGACATTTGACCCTTCTTACCAAATGTAGACCCCCCCCCCATCTGTATATCATTTAGAGCAACCCAGCATTCCGAGTAATTGGCATTCACCATGACATCTAGTAGGGTCTTTTTTTCTGGAACTTGTTTTGAGTGGCACAAGTTGACCCCGCTTCGTACCACAAACATGCGCAAAAGGAAAATAATATGTCACTTTTTAAAGGGGGTTTATGATTTTAGCGAGCGCTAAACTAGAATTAACATTAGCTTTGTTTTGGGCACATTGTTAAGAACTATTTGCCAAATCTGGTCTACACAATTTCTCCATGTGCAATGACTACAAAAAAAAAACCAGGGAAATTCTTCACTTCAACTCTACACTGGTCAAAACAGAAAAAAAGGGAAAACAGTACATTTTACATGTTTATCGATTAACAGTCTTTCGTATATTTTAATTGACTATGTGCCTTTGGTTGATACATCTACATCTCATATTTAATACACATACACTGAATGGTGATATTGTACGCCCATAAATCCAATGAGATGCTAAAAAAACATTACTCTTATTACTAAAAATAACGGTTTTATATAAGACAACAGTGTTAATAATTAACAGTCATCAAAACAAAACTTACGTTAAGCTGCGTTGAAAGCTCTCAGTGTGTATTATTACATGTATTATTACATGTAATATTATTGTATTATTAATGTACATATTCACAAATGTATTGTCGAGTTGAAGAACAAGTGATGTCATCAGGCCCATTGTATTGTCGGCTCAACAGAACACAGTCAGAATTGTCGCGATTGTCCGGTTGTCCATCTATGAATAACGTCATCTCTGTTGCAGTGGCCACTGTACCATCTGACTAAATGTAGACGCCCTCAGTTTGGATGTCGTTAAGACCTATCCAGATCAGCCACAGGTTCAAATCCTGCATTAGTTTTAGCACATTAAGTTTTTTGTCGATTGAATTGATTTTCATAAGTTGACCTTGTTTATTGGTGCAATTATTGTTGGCATCGGTGAATGTCACATTAGAATAGAATACACGAACACACAGACTGTACATCTTCATGATGGTTGAGTTGTATCCTAGTGACACGTCACAGTACTGAGTCCAGACTGAGTACATGTTTTGTCCGGCTTGAGGTTTTATACCAGCTGACCCCAGATTACTTCCAGGTAAGCATAAATGACTAACGTGGTCAAAAAAAAATACTTCACTGTTAATGAAATCCGACACGCATCTTAATGAACAGTGTATTGCTGACCCGGATGTAGTTTTATTTCGCACAGTAATTATTCCCAAAGAGGTCGAGTTAACCAGGTAAAAAGTTTTATATGTTATGTCCAAATTCATAGCAACATGAAAACTGCTAATGACGAAAACGGCATAAGAAATTCCATAAATATAAAATTGGAAACAAATTATCCGATTTCCATTTGTTGTCATTGTTTTGTTTTCTTTTCACAACAAGATCAAAATTTGAAATGGATTTTTTTTCAATGAGTAGCTATGTATCAAGTAGCAGTGACTTATATACTCAGTAAAGAGAATGATTGCATTTAAAATGGATTCTTTACGAAACAAAGTAAACAATTTAGTCTGATTTTTTCTAAGTTGGAACTTTGAATTCAAATTTTTTTATTGTAGTGTATAAGAATTTACACGAGCACTGATTGAAAAAAAAACATAAAAAATACATTAAAATGCATACAATTTTGATATAAGTTTGAATATTTTTCCACATGTTCCTATTGTTTAACCTGTGTTAAAAGTTAGAACATTACAGCACCTTATTTAACAAACATTATACGCGAATAACTACCTAATGCAACTGAACACAGAATCTACGTGCTTTATATGCAATAATGCAAAATATATATGATCGTCAAGTTATACTTGGCTCATTACTTCGGTCAAGCTTGACCAGTTAATACAGGAAAACCCATCCATGTGTTGTGGAGATATATGATTCAATCGACAGCACGAACAAAAATACACGGATTTTTAGCGTGTGACAGACATATTACTTCTAGGCTTTGCTGGCGTGTTCTTTCCATGTTAAATTTAAACATTTGAACAGGAAAAAGATAATGGTAATAAATAAGAAATTTTATTTAACAGACCAAGTATTGGTAAATTTCTAGTCGAAATCTAAAGCAAAATTTACATTGAGCGATAATTTTAAGAGTCAAAGGATTAAAACTCCGTTCTGGTTTTATTTTCAACCAGCTGTACCCTGCAAAACCTTTGGATAGAGTTATATTCCCTTAGGTTTGATAAGTAGGCTAGGTATTAAGTTTGACGATTTTAAATTGGAATACTGCTGTGTTAATTCTTTACTTCCGATTTAACGCAGAACCCACACCGCTATTATTTATATAGATTATTATTATTATGGGAAAATAAGTTGGCTTTATTAATTGTTTTTCCACGGTCTGGGCAACCAGAGCCAGCCATACGAATAGCCTGGGCCCCAAATTAACGGATGCTTGCGAGACCCTTCTTCTTTTCCATTTTACAGTAACCCCTATTACTATTAATATATATACATAAGTATTGTGGGGCCCTTGCCCGGCCCTAGGCCCATTGCGGAGCAATAGGTCCAATCGGCCTAAGGCCGGCCCTGTGGGCAACATATATTCGAACATTAATATCTTGACCATTCATTCATCACGTGACGTTACTACCTACACTAATACTGATTATCACTCTTATTCAAGTTATGATTTTTTTTTTATTTTTGCTTTTTTATAGCAAGGAAGCTGATGCCTGTATCTGGCGGCAAATCCTCACCCTTTATTGACCAACCCCCCTCCATCATCAAGACTCCTCCGCCCCTTGTTACCCTACCCTCACATACAACGTATTTACTAATATTACCAATACATATAACATATGTCATTGAGTACATCTTGGTGAGAGACATTATTTCACAACAAGTATGCAGCATTCTACAAAAAAAATAATTATTCATCTGATCTGAATTTTTTAGAGATTTAATTAAAAACAAATACGTTTCAACGCTATTCTAAATCTAGTTAAACAATGGAATCATTTCAAAGCTGTCCACATTGATGGTTTCCCTTTGTTATATGATCAATAAATTAATCGCTCATTGACAAGTGACACATTTCCCAGTGTTCCACAATTCTTGTATCGAGACAACGTCAGTTTATAATGTAAACATTTACAAAGCAAGGAATAATAAAATCTAAAACGTTGACATGTTTCGCATTGAAAAAGCAGTAAACTGGAGAAAAAACTGGATGTTGATGCGATATTAGTAGATGTATCACTCATCGATGGAATAGAAGCCAATCCAGTAGAAAGAGTATTCCGCGAACCAGATCTTAAGAACTACTGATTTATGTAGCTGGTAAACAAAGAAATATGATCAGAAGAGATATTAGCGAATTGGACACAGTGAAGAAGGTAGTGGACACATTGAGGTAGGTAGTGAACACAGTGAGGTAGGTAGTGGACACAGTCAGGTAGGTAGTAGACACAGTGAGGTAGTTAGTTGACACAGTGAGGTAGGTAGTGGACTCAGTGAGTTAGTTAGTTGACACAATGAGGTAGGTAGTGGACACAGTGAGGTAGGTAGTGGTCACAGTGAGGTAGTTAGTGGACACAGTGAGGTAGGTAGTGGTCACAGTGAGATAGTTAGTAGACACAGTGAGGTAGGTAGTGGTCGCAGTGAGGTAGTTAGTGGACACAGTGAGGTAGGTAGTGGAAACAGTGAGGTAGGTAGTGGACACAGTGAGGTAGTTAGTGGACACAGTGAGGTAGGTAGTGGACACATTGAGGTAGGTAGTGGACACAGTGAGGTAGTTAGTGGACACAGTGAGGTAGGTAGTGGACACAGTCAAGTAGGTAGTGGACACAGTGAGGTAGGTAGTGGACACAGTCAAGTAGGTAGTGGACACAGTCAAGTAGGTAGTGGACACAGTGAGAAACTGCTTAATGTGTGTTTTAAAAAAAAATAATATAACATGACGTTTGCTACACATCGCCAGCTTTTGCCATCTGTATTTGTGTTGAACTCAAGCTTTGTTTAACCCAGCTCACAAAAAGGTAGCATTTCCTGTCAGTACTTACCTTGACTACCTGGTTCAATTGATTGACGCTGAACAATATGCAATAGACCATAATATTAAATATTTTGTATTTATTGTTTTTTTTTCAGGAAGCAACACACAATTTTCTTAATGATTTATTTTCAGTCTGGGTATATTGATTGAATTCTATGAAATAATCAAACACACAAAAAAAAAAAAAACAACACTCAATTCCTTTAAAAAATATAAAAATCATTTATAAAGTTATATTACAAATAAAAAGAATAAGTTGAAAATGTTCTTTTAGCCCAATGGGAAAATCAGTTTTAACGAAATTTCATCTTCATGTTGTAACAAATTGGTGAAACATTGAAATGAAATGAATCATTATTTAAAATACATTTAAAGTGACAATTTAGTAATACCATATGACACAAAGAACAACTAAATTAAACGACTAAATAAACTAAATACAATGAGAAAAGAAACAACAAAATACAAATGTTATTTTTGTGCCAAAAAGTTAATTGTCGAGTTTTTATTTAATATATATATATATATATATATATATATATATATATATATATATATATATATATATATATATATATACAGTCGATTTCGCTTAATTGGGACACATCGGGACCAAGGCTTTTTGTCCCAATTACGCGGCTGTCCCAATTAAACATACACATCTACTATTGGCTTCTTGGTTTGGTTTCTTTGAGATTTGTCCCAAATAAGCGGCTGTCCCAATTAAGCGGTGTCCCAATTAAGCGGAATCCACTGTATATATATATTTCAAAAATGAACCAGAATAGGTTATTCAAAATCTCACAATAATAGCTAATTTGGAATATTAAGTCTGATTCAAATAAGACACATATTTACAATTGATACACACATATGGGCTTGTAATTCTCTGGTGTATTAATGTTTTTCTACTGATGTAATCAGTACCAAACATTTGGAAAGGGGTGGAGGCACCAGGGAAGCCCCGCACTTAAAGATTCTATTATTACCTAGAAAATTCTATTATTACCTAAAAGATTTTGTTATTAGCTAGTAGATTCTATTATTACCTAGAAAATTCTATTATTACCTAAAAGATTTTGTTATTAGCTAGTAGATTCTATTATTACCTAGAAAATTCTATTATTACCTAAAAGATTTTGTTATTAGCTAGTAGATTCTATTATTACCTAGAAAATTCTATTATTACCTAAAATATTTTGTTATTAGCTAGTAGATTCTATTATTACCTAGAAAATTCTATTATTACCTAAAATATTTTGTTATTAGCTAGTAGATTCTATTATTACCTAGAAAATTCTATTATTACCTAAAAGATTTTGTTATTAGCTAGTAGATTCTATTATTACCTAGAAAATTCTATTATTACCTAAAAGATTTTGTGATTAGCTAGTAGATTCTATTATTACCTAATAAATTATATTATGATCCACAAGATTTTGTTATTAAGTAGTAGATTCTATTATTACCTCGAAAATTCTATTATTACCTTAACGATTCTGTTATTAACTAGTAGATTCTATTATTACCTCGAAAATTTTATTTTTACCTTAAAGATTCTGTTATTAACTAGTAGATTCTATTATTACCTAGAAAATCCTATTATTACCTAAAAGATTCTGTTTTTAAATAGAAGATTCTGTGATTACATAGAAAATTCTTTTATTATCTAAAAGATTCTGTTATTAACTAGTAGATTCTATTATTACCTAGAAAATTTTATTATTACCTAAAAGATTCTGTTATTAACTAGAAGATTATATTATTACATATAAAATTCTTTTAGTATCTAAAAGATTCTGTTATTGTCGCTCAGAAAGGGGAGCCGAAATAGAGTTGCTAAAAGTTTTTTTTTTTCAATTTTCACTTTGAGAGGCATTCAACAAGAAATGCAACTTGCATGGGGCTCCATAATGGCCAGCTACGGCCCTGGTGTCAAGCCCAGACTTCACTTAATCACGGGCCTAAAATTAAAATACATTGCTATTACTTTATGATATTTTCAGCTGATGTCATACATTATGACTTTTCATATGATTTCTTGTTAATTTACTCTGAACAGAAAAAAGTTAGAATGAAATTCACATAAACTATTTCAATGTATTTAAAATGATATATTGTATTAAAGTGATGTATATTCAATCTAAAAAATGAAATTAAAATAACAATTTAGAAAACGCAGTGGCTAAGGAACCATCAAGCACCATTATATTAGGGTTAGGAATATTGCTGGTGCCCGTATTTTTTTTTCGGGAACCAGCAATTATATTAGGGTTAGGAATAGGGTTAGGATTAGGATTATGATTAGGGTTAGGGTTAGGCATAGGGTTAGGGATAGGGTTAGGGTTAAAGATAGGGTTTGGGATAGGGTTAGGGATAGTGTTAGGTTTAAGGATAGGGTTAGGGATAGGGATAGGGTTAGGGATAGGGTTAGGGATAGGGTTAGGGATAGGGTTAGGGATAGGGTTAGAGATAGAGATAGTGATAGGGTTAGGGATAGGGATAGGGATGGGGATAGGGATAGGATTAGGGTTAGGGATAGGGTAAGGGATAGGGTTAGAGTTATGGTTAAGGGTAGGGTTAGGGATAGAGATAGTGAAATGGTTAGGGCTAGGGATAGGGATAGGATTAGGGTTAGGGATAGGGTTAGGGATAGGGTAAGGGATAGGGTTAGGGTTAGGGTGTGGAGCAATATCTATTGCTGGTACCGTAGCCACTGCGTTTAGAAAATGTATGAGTTGCAGAATTGATAAAACATGTTAACCTATGGTTACTTATGTATCACATTAGTGTTGATATTCACAGACATATCTTCTTATTCTAGAACACGGGATGTCATTTCCGCAACTGTAATATGACATCATTACGCCACAGTCTTCGTCATCTGTGTAGTTGTCTGGCTGAACGGAACAAAATGGTATCCTCATTTCTGCAGACGTGAGCACTGTCCCATCTGACCAGGTCCAGACACCCTCAGTCTGAATGTCATCTAGACCTATCCAGGAATCCGAGATACCAGAGCTATTCATTATTTCCAGCACATTTAGTCTCTTGGAAACTGTTTTGACCATTACTAGTGACCCTTGTCGATTGGTGCAGTCAGCCCGGGCCGAGTCAAAGGTCACTTCAGAGTTTGAGACATGCAGACACAGACTGTACATCTTCATGATAGTTGAGTTGTATCCAAGCGACATGTCACAGTACAGAGTCCAGAGTGAGTACATATGTTGTCCGGCCGAAGGTTTAATGCCAGCTGACCCCAGGTCACTACCAAGCAGACACAGTCGACTGTTTTTGTAGTAAAGAAAATGTTGACAGTTAATTGGGCTGGACAGACAGTTGAACGAACATTGCAGCATTGAGTTTGACCTAGTTGTGTTGTTCACTGGAATTATCCCTAACTTCGAAGAGATCACTTCATAGAATCTTTGATTCCTGACACCGGTTGTCATAGATGTATGCAAGACACACAGTAAAACAATTACCATGTAATA
Organism: Bulinus truncatus; assembly: GCA_021962125.1. Taxonomy (NCBI): domain Eukaryota; kingdom Metazoa; phylum Mollusca; class Gastropoda; family Planorbidae; genus Bulinus; species Bulinus truncatus. The sequence goes on from JAGDYQ010000024.1 coordinate 222,214, forward strand.
TACAGACACAGTCTGGTATCTATAAATAATCCATTTTAATAGACTAATGAACAGAATAATAAACATTTTTTTAGTATTTTTAGATAACAAAATTCTGAGCCTTACGAAATGATTAAATATACCTGTTTTGTTCACACAATAGCTTGATAATGTTTCAATTCAATAAATAAGCCACATTTGAGACTCACTGACATATTACATTTATGTATGTTTATGTATATGGATATTACAACAACTGTTGTAAGTAATTTTGTTCGTTATGTAGTTGCAACATGAAACCGTTAAACTGAGTCATCACTCGAGTATCGCTAACATAAGTCCTCTTGAGAATTGAACATAGCAGCTCTTTGAATAGCCAGATCCTTTGAGTAAAATAAAGCGTGTGTCTCAGGTAACTCGTAAACACAGCCTCTCGCTGTTAGTTCCAGTCACACACACACACACACAAACAATACAGGGACGCACACATACACACACACCACTCTCTCTCTCTCTCTCTCTGCACAATTTCATTTGCTCACATATGCACACACACACACGCATACGTCCACAGAATACGCCTAATACTGTCATTTCTCTCCCCTTGACCAGATGTGTCCAACCGTTGCTATGTATGACTTACACTCGACACTTCTCCGTGGGGAAAACAAACCAACACAACGACAAATGTTTTCATCTTAATCCTAACTACACACGGACGCATCTTTGACACATAGACTACATACTAAAACGGATACAAGCTCATCTTTGACACATAGACTATACTACACATGGACACAGGCTCATCTTTGACACATAGACTATACTACACACGGGCACAGGCTCATCTTTGACACATAGACTATACTACACACGGGCACAGGCTCATCTTTGACACATAGACTATATGACACATGGGCACAGGCTCATCTTTGACACATAGACTATATGACACATGGGCACAGGCTCATCTTTGACACATAGACTATACGACACACGGGCACATACACATCATAGACACATAGACTATACTATACACGGACACAGACACATCTTTGACACATAGACTATACTACACACGGACAAAGACACATCTTTGACACATAGACTATACTACACATGGACATAGGCTCATCTTTGACACATAGACTATATGACACATGGGCACAGCCTCATCTTTGACACATAGACTATACGAAACAAGGACACAGACTCATCTTTGACACATAGACTATACGAGACCTTCAAAGCATATGAAAAATATCTTCCTCTATCAACATCTCAAAAGTATAGTTATTCATTTAAGGTCTGAATTTTATACTTTTACCGTGAAATAGAAAAATAAAACATTTCTAACTTTCACTGAACTTGAACCGACTGGAAATCAATCACTTCGGAATAAGAAAATATATTGATCTTATCTTAAACTTTTTAAAATTTATTTATATTTTTCAAAAAATATGTATTAACGCTGCAAGACTCGACCATTAATTACACTTTTCCAATAAAATTTTTTTTATATAGTTTGGTTTAGAATAATACAGGTAAAATAGCAATAATAAAAATAATAATAAAATTCAATTTAAGATATTTGATGTCCACAGTAAACAAAAATGGATTATCTCACTGGATCATATCAGCCTTGGTGGATCCACAAAATACGGTTGTGACATGTCACTTCTCAAAACAAATTGTACTAGTTTAAGATTGCGGAATGAGCGCTCTGTCGATATAGAAATATCGTACAGATTAGCACACTGACAAATTTATGAGGCCATTTAGTTTCGAATATATATATATATATATATATATATATATATATTTATTCCATTAAATACAATTTTGAACGACATTTCATTGTTCACATGGCCTACTTTTACTTTGTAAATTTACACAAATGAAAGAATCCAAATGTTAATGTTGACGTCGAAATCTTCACACAACATTCCACACCCCACTGCCCTTCTCCCAAGTCAACAAATGTCAAACTTTTATAGACCCTACCCTCCACCCTAATTTTTACATTTAAAATTGTAGTAAACTGAACAAAAAGTTATTGACATCGATATAAAGCTACCTTCGTTTTCAGGTCTGGGGTAAAGTGGCCAAGTCCACCCGGCTTTCAATGGGCACCCGACTTTAGTTCTTGGAGTAAAAGCTGCGGTGATGTGTGCCTGCCACACAATCACTAAATATGTGCGTGGCTACAGTATGGTCGTGAGGTAAAGCACTCTACTATCGACAAAGAGGGTTCCTCGTTCGATCACCGGAAAGAACCGAGATATTTTGTAAGGTCATGGTCAAAGTTACTTCTATGTCTCCCGTAGTGCCTCCATGAGGAAATGTAAACGTTGTTCTCTCTAAAAATTGGATGATTCTTTTTTTTTTTTTTTTTGCACAGATAAACATTGATTTCTCACATTGAACTCCATGTGTATATAAAGAGTGTAACAACATCTTTTTATCTCATAGATTTGTGTGAAAAAATTCCAACCCGTCCCCGAGGCCTATAAAATATCAATTTCATATTTACATTAAGAAATCGACTCTATGTGTCTGAAAAAAAAAAGGGTAACGGTAATCTCTTATTTTAGCGGCAGAAATTTTTTTGATAATATTATTGATACTTTACCTTATTAAACATTCCCAAATCATAGTATTGATTGTTATTTATTAAAAGAATAAGAAAAAAATAAAAAAAAATTTGTTTAAATGCATTAAATAAATTTTAAAAAAGGTCCTCTATATTCTATATAAAATACTGCCAGCCATGTTAAGAGATGACCTGAATTGTTTACAAAAAAAGGCAGCTGCCAACTACAAGATTATTAAAAAAAAACTGAAAGATAAGACGGTACCTTCGGAAAATTTATGCCCATCACTTAAAAGGGTATGACAAAAATTATTTAAACCAAATTTATGTTAGGGGGATAGCTACTCTTGGGGCCCCTAGGGCCGTTTATCTTGTACCGCTACGTATAAGGTGTAGAACGGGGCCCTAAAAATGACATACTTATTAATATAGCTTATATAGTAGAAAACGGTACCCTTACAAACACAGACGCTTAGCCCTCAAAAGCATGACAAAAATTATTTAAACCCAATTTATATTAGGGGGATAGCTACTCTTGGGGTCCCTAGGGCCGTCTATCCTTTACCGCTACGTATAAGGTGTGGAACAGGGCCCTAAAAATGACATACTTATTAATATAGCTTATATAGTAGAAAACGGTACCCTTACAAACACAGACGCTTAGCCCTCAAAAGGCATGACAAAAATTATTTAAACTAATTTTCTGTTAGGGAAATAGCTACTCTTGGGGTCCCTAGGGCCGTCTATCCTTTACCGCTACGTATAAGGTGTGGAACAGGGCACTAAAAATGACATATTTATTAATATAGCTTATATAGTAGAAAACGGTACCCTTACAAACACAGACGCTTAGCCCTCAAAAGGCATGACAAAAATTATTTAAACCCAATTTATTTTAGGGAGATAGCTACTCTTGGGGTCCCTAGGGCCGTCTATCCTTTACCGCTACGTATAAGGTGTGGAACAGGGCACTAAAAATGACATACTTATTAATATAGCTTATATAGTAGAAAACGGTACCCTTACAAACACAGACGCTTAGCCCTCAAAGGCATGACAAAAATTATTTAAACTAATTTTCTGTTAGGGGGATAGCTACTCTTGGGGCCCCTAGGGCCGTTAATCTTGTACCGCTACGTATAAGGTGTAGAACGGGGCCCTAAAAATGACATACTTATTAATATAGCCTATATGGTAGAAAACGGTACCCTTACAAACACAGACGCTTAGGGACCCCAAGAGTAGCTATCCCCCCTAATATAAATTGGGTTTAAATAATTTTTGTCATGCCTTTTGAGGGGCTAAGCGTCTGTGTTTGTAAGGGTACCGTTTTCTACTATATAAGCTATATTAATAAGTATGTCATTTTTAGGGCCCTGTTCCCACCTTATACGTAGCGGTAAAGGATAGACGGCGACCTAGGGACCCCAAGAGTAGCTATCCCCCTAATATAAATTGGGTTTAAATAATTTTGTCATGCCTTTTGAGGGCTAAGCGTCTGTGTTTGTAGGGTACCGTTTTCTACTATATAAGCTATATTAATAAGTAGGCCATTTTCAGGGCCCCATCCCACACCTTATACGGACCGGTACAAGATAAACGGCCCTAGGGGCCCCAAGAGTAGCTATCCCCCTAACAGAAAATTAGTTTAAATAATTTTTGTCATGCCTTTTTGAGGGCTAAGCGTCTGTGTTTGTAAGGGTACCGTTTTCTACTATATAAGCTATATTAATAAGTATGTCATTTTTAAGGCCCCGTTCTACACCTTATACGTAGCGGTACAAGATAAACGGCCCTAGGGGCCCCAAGAGTAGCTATCCCCCTAACATAAATTTGGTTTAAATAATTTTGGTCATGCCTTTTGAGGGCTAAGCGTCTGTGTTTGTAAGGGTACCGTTTTCTACTATATAAGCTATATTAATATGTCATTTTTAGGGCCCCGTTCTACACCTTATACGTAGCGGTACAAGATAAACGGCCCTAGGGGCCCCAAGAGTAGCTATCCCCCTAACATAAATTTGGTTTAAATAATTTTGGCCATGCCTTTTGAGGGCTAAGCGTCTGTGTTTGTAAGGGTACCGTTTTTTGCTATATAAGCTATATTAATTATGTCTTTTTCAGGGCCCCATTCTACACCTAAGATATAGTGATAAAAAATAAATGGCCCATTGGGACATTAAGGGCGTCTATCCTACTAACATAAAATGTGTTTAATCATTTTCTTCATTCCCTATGGGAGTCAGGCCTTACTGCTTCTCATGGTACTGTTTTTCCTATATTATCCTTTGTTAAGTTTGCCCCATTAGTTTCTTCATTGTAAAATGCTAAATTGGCAGCAACATCACTGGAATTCGGAAGTGTTTTTTAAAATTGTTAAACAGAAAATATACGGAACGAAAGAAAATAGTACAGAAAAGTGTTATAAGTTGCAATATTTTTGCGATAAAGTAATAAAAATGAACAAAATTGTGTCTAAAATGGATAATATTGATGTGAAATCATTAATACTATGATTTGGGAATGTTTAATAATATCAATAATATTATCAAAAAAATTTCTGCCGCTAAAATAAGAGATTACCAAAAAAAGTATACTAAGGTGTAAACTATGACTTGCCCACTTTAACCACCCGTATTTGTGTTAAGTTCCAAGTTCAAAGCTTCTTTCTCTTAGCCCACCAATTGTGATGTTTAATGACAGTTCATACCTGAACCACCTGGTTTCATTCATTGATGCTGAGTAAGGACCAATGGAACGTTGCAATATAATTTTTTACATTCTTTTTGTCAGTAGGCAAACGTATCGTTTTCTTAAATGTTTTATTTCAATCTGGGACTAGTGAATGGATTGTATCAATCACTCATATACACTCAGAAAAAACCTAGTCTTATATATACATATATATATATGTATATATTTATTTATTTATATATATGTATTATTGAAATGTTTTAATTTTTTTTGAATATATATACATAGAAAAAAAATTAAAAAGAGAAATTCGTAGAAGTACTTTAAGGTACGTATGTCTCGACTTGCACTTTTTTTTTGTTGCAAAATATTAGATACTTTTTGAAACATTTTAACAAAATGAACTCTTCATTATAATAAATGTTTAGGGGCAATGAATTAAGTGAAAATACAAAATGAACAACTCAAATACAATTTTTGTGTATGTGCCAAAAATTATTTGTCAATCGCTTTTGAATATAACTGATTTAAAAAACAAGCAATTAAGCCTGTTCCATTCTGGACACAGGACGTGTTAGCGCATTTTCATGTTATGTATCAGTACGTTTGTTAGCTTTCAGTAAATATTAGTAAATTTTGGAAATGTTTATAAATTCAATTGTGTAATGCATATATCTGTAAAAAAATATTATAAAGACGTTTCTTTATATTTGAAAAAAAATTTTTTTTCTCTTAAATCTAACTACAAGTGGTTTGTGGTTACTGAAAACTCATAATTGAAAACATTCGAAATTGTAGTCATTTAATCGTCCAAAAACTCCGCCAATTGTTGCATAGCTCTGATACTTTCAATTAAACTCAGAACACAAGCTTACTATTTTATTTGATGAGTTTCTTAATAAATCTTGGTGAAACTACGTGCTGCAGTATTTCGCACCAAATGAATGGGTTATTGAACGTACAAGGTGTAGAATGGGGCCATATATATAATATATAAGCCCCTTAGGAGCCCTGAAGCCCGGCCCTCAGAGGTCATATCGCGAATTGAACTTTTGATGTACACATGGCAGGCCAAGACCTACAAAATGATATATACATCATGGGTCTAGGACTTATGGTTGCTGAGATATAGGGCGCTCCATTATTAATATAGCTTATATAGTAAAAAACGGTACTTTATAAGGCCCCTTTAACGGCCCTCAGAGGTCAGATCGCAAAATGGAAAAAAGTCATTTCTTGGCAGGCCAAGACCTACAAAATGATATATACATCATGGGTCTAGGACTTATGGTTGTTGAGATCTAGGGTGATGACAGACAGACAGACAGACAGACAGACAAAACGGGGACAATAGAGCATTTTTTTCGAAAATGCTCTAAAAAAACAACATATTTATGTCATTCTAAACATCATACAGAAATGAATAAACTGGTTTATCTAGCTTAAATCAAATAAAACACATATTTACAATTAATTCACTTACTTAAAATTCTCATGTGTATTGATATCTCTTACCTGATTCATTTAGTATGTAACTAACTCTCTGTTGTAATATTTTTGTCATGATGTAGTCAAAATATAATTCTCTTTTGTTGTAATATTTTTGTCATGATGTAATCAGTATGTAACTCTCTGTTGTGATATTTTTGTCATGATGTAATCAGTATGTATCTCTCTGTTGTAATATTTTTGTCATGATGTAATCAGTATGTATCTCTCTGTTGTGATATTTTTGTCATGATGTAATCAATATGTATCTCTCTGTTGTAGGCTAATATTTTTGTCATGATGTAATCAGAATGTAACTCGCAGTTGTTATATTTTTGTCATGATGTAATGAGTATTTAATTCTCTGGCTTAATGATATTTGGTTCATGATGTAGTCCTGTAGTCATTTGAAAGGGGTTGTGGAATCCTCGCACTAGAAGATTCTATTATTCCCCTGAGCTTAAAAAAGAAAACAACCGAAATACAAATATTTAACAATCTCAACCAAACATTAGATACTCGCCTCAAGTCCCACAGAGACTAACCACCTGTCGTAAGGTCGGCCCTGGATGTAATTGTGAACAAAATCTCATATGAGATTCCTATATCAGAACCTTCCCCCTCCCCCACCAACAATATTTCGTATAGTTCATTGTGTTACTTGTATAGAGAACACAGCGGCTTGGTAAACCTGAACACATTATTTCTTACTGTCATAAACATAAATACACACACACACACACACACACACACACATGTTTACCATAGAATACATTGTTTTACTTCTAAGAAAATGTTTTTTTTTAATTTCCGGCCTTTTCGTTGATGATATTCTCACAAAAGATTTAATATGATTTGCGTTATACATAGATCGATATTTTATTAACGAGCAATTTGTGTGTGTGTGTGTGAAGTCCCTGTAAGGATGAGATGAAATCTCTCAGATCCTTTAAACCACTAATGGGACGGTTTTTTTGTGTTTTCCATTCTTTCATCTCCACCATAGCCGATAGAGAAATGGCCATGGAGGCACCACGGGAGATATATCGGAAACTTGAGCCAAGACCTGAAAAGTTTCATTGGCCCTCACCGGAGATCGATCCAGGTACCTTCAGATCGACAGCCGAGCGCTTTATAACACGACCATCCGTCCCCTTCGTGAATGCAGGGCCGGCCTTACGAATTGCAGGGCCCAATTTAACCAGGCTCCTCTTCTAATTTTTTTTTTTACTATTTCGTAACTAATAGTGATATGCGGGCTCGATATGGAGCCATCGGTCAAAGCGGCTCAATGCCGGCCCTGGGTTAACGTATCGTCAAAGTATCCAGTTAAGTACACACACGCACACACACACAGAGACACAAGGGCACCGCCATGTATAAGTACTAGGACTGTATAAGTACTAGGACTGTATAAGTACTAGGACTGTATAAGTACTAGGACTGTATAAGTACTAGGACTGTATAAGTACTAGGACTGTATAATAGGGTGTCCCAAAAATGCTCGAAATTTTTTTTTTTAAATCTTTGGTGTCTCACCCACTGAAATGTGTCTCTTGGGTACAATAAGTGAATTGGTGAAGTTGTAGCTCATTTGAACAACATTTAGAGGTCCCCCAAGAGCTTTTAAAATTCCAGTATTAGGCCAACATAAAAATCCAGACGAACCATGGCTCAAATAATTTGCAGTTTTAGCATGCCATAGTTGAATAAAATGAAGTTTAAATATACTTATATTTATCTCATTGCTACCATTAACTAGAGTTGAAATTGTGTGATTCTTAATTAGAAAATGTAATAAATGCTAGAAAACATATAATACCTAATGTGCAAAATTTAAGCAATGTGCATATTTTTTGAAGATTTAATTTTTTTTAAACTAAGCATGCTAAATTGTCAGGCATCATATCACCAAAAGTTGCTGCAGTGCTGGACAGAACGAACACCAGCATTAGAAAATCAACAATGATACTTGCATCCGCATTCAACAAAGCTGGTATTCCGACATCTGACACAGTATTTTCCAAGAGCATAATGCATCGTCATCGCAAGCTTTGTCGTCAACAAGCTGCAGCATGTGTAAAAGAAGACTATATTCCCTCAAGATTATTTGGAATTTCTTCTGCTTGCTGCACAAATGGTTGGGTTGGAGGTTGATGTCAGCATTCGTAGACCTGGTGCCCTACATAGGGCAAGGGTGGATGGTGAAAGCAATCTATGCATTGAAAATCGATCTATTGTTTGCAGGCAATGAAACCATCTTTCAATTAACAGCTCGAGAATTAAAAGGTAATCAGCGCTTTAATAGGTTTACCATATATGTTTATCTTCAATAATGGTTTTCATGCAGGCTCACCGCAGATGCACTGAATGATATCTTGTTGATAAAGCGTTTATACGAATATGATGATGCTGTTCTTCGATCGACTGGTACTTGAGTCCGGAACTGTCGACGCTTGCGTTATTTTAAGAAAAAACTGGCCTTGTTCGGACAATGCAATCAGAACGTGGACCGCATCTCATAAACCACTATCAAAAAGTGTTGTTGATTTGCGTGCTTCTACCACATTTTTTGAAACATCCAACATTGATGCCAGTTTACTAGATGCTCCTGTTGAAGCCTGGTCAGATACACCATCTTTTAAAGTTGCAGCAGGTTTTGTGAAGAATCTGGCTTGTATCGATGACTCTGCAGAGCGAAGTGTAGCATTGATACAAAATTTCAATGACAGTATCACCAAGAATGAAGAACAAAGAAATTTTTGCTCCAAGTGGTTGAAAAACATCGGAAAAATTTTGCAGAGTGTAAACGTGAACAGCTGGCTAAAATTTAAATTTGAAAAACTTTTTTAAATCTTTGTCTACAAAGTACAAAATAAATAGCAGGAATGCTTATTTGCATTGCTTATTATTATTATTTTTCAAGCACATTGACATTGATTCAAGAATTAACTTGACAAATTGGATAAAACTTTGTTTTTCATAATTTTGTACTTAAATTTCAAATTTAAAAATATAAACCATTCAAGATTTATATATTTTGTTTCATTTAATATTATAAACAATACTAAGCATCAATTTGTTACTTAATATATCAGTTTCGCATATAATGCAATATTAACGCTGTATAAGTTTTGACCGCGAATGATTTTACACCAAAATCTGGAACTTTAAATCTCTTGGGGGACCTCTAAACATTGTCCAAATGAGCTGAAATTTTGCAGGTTAACTACTGTTACCATACAGACATATTCTGTGGGGTGATACATCAACATTTCAAAACTTCATAGCTAGAACGGAGCTCCGCAATAGCTAGAACGTGGTTCTACAATAGCTAGCACAGGGTTCTACAATAGCTAGCACAGGGTTCTACAATAGCTAGGACAGGGTTCTACAATAGCTAGCACAGGGTTCTACAATAGCTAGCACAGGGTTCTACAATAACTAGAAAGGGGTTCCACAATAGCTAGAAAGGGGTTCCACAATAGCTAATAAAGGGCTCTACAATAGCTAGTACAGGTGTCTACAATAGATAGCTACTGTTCTGGTATCCAGGTCAGGCCTTTCCATAATCGGGATGCCGAACATGATAATACATTGTGGATATATAATAATTTAGGCTGATATTGATAACATATGTCTTGAATGTTTCTATGTTTATTTATTTATTGACTAGAAACAGAAAAAATTAAAACTGCAATTCACATGAGAATTTCAAAGAATTAGTTATGTTAGATACGAATGCAAAATAAATGTGACAATGGCATCTATAATAGAATAAAAAATGATAAAAATTGAGAAAATGCACTAGCCGATAATAATAGATGCATCAAGGTTGATATTCACATATATAACTCTTAAGTATATAACAAGTGACGTCATTTCCGCATCTCCAGTTTGACATCATTTCACCACAATCCTCGTCATCCGTGTCGTTGTCCGGCTTACCGCTACAAAATACTGTAATCATTTCTCTTGTTGTGACCACTGTCCCATCTGACCAGGCCCAGACACCCTCAGTCTGAATGTCATCTAGACCTATCCAGCTTTTTGAGATACCAAAGCTATTCATTATTTCCAGCACAATTAGTTTCTTGGAAACTGATTTGACGATTACTAGTGACCCTTGTCTATTGGTGCAGTCAGCCCGGGCAACGTCGAATGACACTTCAGAGGTTGAGACATACAGGCACAGACTGTATATCTTCATGATAGTTGAGTTGTATCCAAGTGACACATCACAGTACTGAGTCCAAAGTGAGTACATGTGTTGTCCGGCCAGTGGCTTTATACCAGCTGACCCCAGGTCACTACCTAGCAGACACAATCGGCTGTCTTTGTAGAAAAGAAAATGTTGACAGTAATTGGACCTGGACAGACAGTTGAACGAACATTGCAGCATTGAGTTTGACCTCGTTGCGTTGTTCAATGGAATAACCCCTAACTTCGAAGAGTTCACCTGATAAAATCTTTGATTATTAACACTCGATGACAGAGTGTTATGTAAGACACACAGTGACACAAATGTAATGTAACAGACAGACATAGTCTGATGTCTATAAATAATCCATTTGAATAGACTAAACCGCACAAACATCTGTTTCAGTATTACTTGATACAAAAAATGAGATTAAGTAAATGGTTAAAATATTTCCATTTGATTCAATCAACAACTCAATGAAATCTCAAAACAATAATTTAACAACATGAATATCTCACTCACAATAATATTTCATACACTAGCTGTACCCTGCGAAATCTTTGCACAGAATTATATTCCCTTAGGTTTGTTCAATAGGCTAGGTTATTTTTGGTTTCGGAGAGACGCGGGCAGGACGCCATTTTGAATTTGTTTTCCCGTATTCGAATTAATACAGAACCCACTCCGCTATTTTTTATATACTTATTAAGGCGGAAACGTATTTATAAGTTTTATATTACAGTTGAAGCTAATATAAAAAAAAAATCTTTGATCATGCATATCTTCTTTGTTCAATCAATCAACCATACAAAGTAAGTTGATTCCTTTAATGTCTAAAAGAAACCATTTGAAACAACTCAAACAGATGATCTGCAGACATAATTTTATTTTTTTTAAAGTTACGTTGGGAAACATGGAAGTTATTATATTGTATTAAGTATTATTTTTGTCTCCATATTATTGCTAAGTATTATTTGTAAACAACAGGTAGATCAAATAAACATTGAGTAAAGATCAGAAAAAACAACAATATATTACGCTAATAAAAAAAATATATGTGTGTTTTTTATGTTTGATTTAACAGCTTGATTAACTTTAAAACTTTATTTGTCTTTCAACGGAAACAAACAGGGATAGGTAACTATGGAGACATATGTTTGTTGATGTGTCCATTCGTTTTCCCAAACGACTACATCGGTTAATGGAATAATGATGATGATGATATGGATTAGAGTGATAATTAGGATGATGACGGCGATGAGAATGGTGATTATGATGAGGATCAGGATGATGATGAGGATGACGGCGACGATGAGAATGATTATGATGATGAGAATGATGACTAGGATGATGATGATGAGGATAATATTAAGGATGATGATGAGGATGATGATGATGAGGATAATATTAAGGATGATGATGAGGATGATGATGAGGATGATGATGATGAGGATACTATTAAGGATGATGATGATGATGATGAGGATGATGATGATGAGGATAATATTAAGGATGATGATGTGGATGATGATGAGGATAATATTAAGGATGATGATGAGAATGATGATGAAAATGATGATGAGGATGATGATGAGGATGATGATGATGAGGATAATATTAAGGATGAGGACGAGGATGATGATAAGGATGATGACGACGATGAGAGTGATAATGATGATGATGAGAGTGATGATGATGATGATGATGAAGAGGAGATTTAGGATGAGGATGATGACGAGAATAAGGATGATAATGCTGAGGATGAGAATGGTGATTTTCATGATATTAGTGATGTATTGGTTTATTTGTATTCATATATATATGACACTTCTATCTTAAACAACACATAGTGTTTGTATTGATTCAAATCTATGTGGGATCAACAATCTTTCTTTATATTTTTATTTATTACAGTAGCAAAATAATTTACATTAGAGATTCATTTCTTTTAATGGCATGGGCAACAAATTTACAGAACGAGATATTTTCGACAATTCATTCATGTCGTGATTTTTTTTTGCTCTACTCTAAAATTCATCTTTATTAAACAGTCTTTTTTTCAATTATATTTTTGTTTCCATTCTAGTTGGCGACAAATTCATTATCGCCCTTTATGGATCTAACTCTTTTCTCGACCACCTCTCCCCCCCTTGTTACCCTACCCTTACATACTAAGTATTTACTAACATAACTATAATACATATAACATATGTCATTGACAGCCCTTAAGCTAGAACATATACTATAAAAAAAAAAACTAGTTTGTAATATTCTATCTAAAATATATCGATCTGATCTCATGTATTGAACATGTTTTTTTTTTTTTCAAAAGTATCTATTCTGTATCTGGTTATTTGGTAACAGGTACTCATGTCTCTCTTCTCTGCCGCATGATCTGCTTCTGTCGCTCTCTCCCAGTAATCTGCGGGCTGAGACTTAGTCTCTGCCATATAGCCATGGAAATCTAGATATAGCATCCGGAAGGACAACCAATATTTAAAAAAATACGTTTTAGGCTGACACACAATCAAGTGTTAAGCGTTAGTCTGCATGTTTAAAAGCAGTTTTGTATATTTGGTACTTATGTTTTTATGAAATAAACACAAACGCAATTAAAGTTTGAAAACTTTTAATAACAAATTTTTTAATTTAAAATCTTTATTTTGTCAATACAATTATTTTTCGTTTTTTTCATTGGTTTTTCATGAACCGTCTCATTCAATTGCTTAACATAATTTTTAGACGAAGAATTAAAAAAAATTAACATAAATAAGTTCTTTTAAATTATGATTGAAATAAAAAATAATTTCTTCAATCAGCAATGACTCATCAATTGTTACTCTATCAACAATTTAAACAATTTTTTTTATTTGTTTGTCCTAGAAATAGTTTCAGACTACTTGCTGATCTTTTCAATGAATTGAATACTTTCCAAATTAGTAGGCAAGTAGAGAAGGTGTACTGAGATGGCTTCAATAGCCCTCCTCTGTTGACATTGTTAAAAAAAAACATCCAGCTTTTTCAATCTTAATTCGTCAATGTCTTTAAAATTTTTATGGACTAATATTTCTCTAAAGCTTTTATTTTAAAAATTATGTTATTATAGTATATATCTGAAAATGTAGTAAATTGAAAGGGCTTTTAACAATATAAGTTTCAAAGTGATATTATTATGCAAGTATTTTATTATTTTTAAAAAGTTTAGATGAAAAAAATAAACAAAAATAAATAAATTAAACAATTCACAAACACAAAAAAGAAAAAAAAATTCATTATGATTCATTTCAATAAAAGTTACTTTTTATTAAACTACATTCAATTCTCTGTGTGTAGGATATTTTTGAAGACATTATATTCAGAAAAAAAAAATAAATTAAACAATCCACAAACACAAAGAAGAAAAAATCCTTGCGTCAGCCTAAACCGCACACGGCTAGAATGAAATTTTGTTTGGTTGTCTATCCTGGTGTTATATCTAGATATCCATGCATAAAGCCCAACGGCCAGCAAGCTTCCGGACTGGTCCACCCTGTGGTCCGCCAGCCCGGGACACTTGAAAAGCAAATGATCTACGGTTCCCCCCACCTCCCTGAAGCGGCGGCAAAGGGTCTTGACACTGGGGCCTTCTGTCGCTAGAGTCTCACCTTCTGTCGCTAGAGTCTCACCTTCTGTCGCTAGAGTCTCACCTTCTGTCGCTAGAGTCTCACCTTCTGTCGCTAGAGTCTCACCTTCTGTCGCTAGAGTCTCATAAAAGAGTCTCATGTATTTCCTGGCACTTTGCTTCAATTGTGTATTGATGATCTCATATTGTTCTTTTGTGTAAGAGTTCTTTATTTGTTTATCAACAAAGCGTTTTAATTGCTGTTTGATGTCTTTCCTGTCTTGGATCAGCTTCAATTGTTTTTTTTTTCTGACAGTCATTCTTCATTGACTCTCTTTTCTCTTCCCAAGTTTTGCTTGACATGTGTCTTTACTATGTCTTTGAACAAGGTCCAATTTTCTTCCAGTGATACCTCCTCTGTTGATATTGACTAGAGCTTTGAAATGGGTTTTAGAGGAAAATTGAGAAGGCGTCTCTGATGTCTTTAACTTGTAGTCTTTAAGTGTTGAATTTAATGTGCGGTATCTCTGCTGTGTCATTGAAGGCTCTCAGTTTTATTTTCATGGTTCCACATGTGAAAAGAACATTTCCAACTGTGACTAGAACATTGTCACCTGTGAAAAGAACATTGCCAACTGTGACTAGAACATTGTCACCTGTGAATAGAACATAGTCATATGTGACTAGAACATTTTCATCTGTGATTAGAACATTGTCACCTGTGACTAGAACATTGCCAACTGTGACTAGAACATTGTCACCCGTAACTAGAGCATTTTCACTTGTGACTAGTACATTGAAAGTTCTGCGGTTTGAAAATAGTTCCACATTCTAATTCATTTCTCCCAGTCCTTGTGTACTCATTACTAGCTCCATTCCTTTCTGTCTATTCCAATTTTCTCATTTAGGTCTACCATTAGAATTTTTATGTCTTGTGTGGGAGTATCGTTTAAATCAGTCGGAATTTGATCGTAGAACTATTTCCTGCTCTCATCATCTTTGTGTTGAGTTTGAACATCGCACTGTATTAATGTGACGTTTCGTTCTCTAGGATTCTAAAGGATAGAGTCATGAGCTTTGAAAAATGTGCGTGCCATTCCTTGAAGGATCTTGTTGCATCATGTCAACTCCATATAAGTGATCATTGTTTTCTCTATCAGGACCTGATCAGTGATCATATTATTGTCTCTCCACTGCAGTCTGACCTAATCCTTCCCATATGGATTCTGATTGGTCTATTATGTGGCTTTTATACTTAAATTTCTTTAGCAACCTTAATCGCCAGTGCATGGTCCGAACATTCCATGTTCAAATGACATTTAAAAAAAATTAATTCTTCTGTAAAATATATTTAAATTGACGAATAATTAAATCAGATGAGGAAAGTAACGACTAAAGTCACCTATGTTTTGTGCCAAGAATTTAATTGTCTAAAAACTAATTTAAAAAACAAATGAAAAAACAAAATTGAACAAGTATAGATCATTCCAAATAACACTGAAATAAATAAATAGGTATATTAAGATTTGTTTTTTCTTCAAATAAGAACAAATATTTACAGTTAATACATATACAGGTTGACCCCCCACACACACACGCACGAACCAGATTTAGTAGACATTTAATATAGAAGGGGGCCCATTTGTAGCGGGCGGGGCCCTAGACAGTTGAGTAGTATGTCTATTAATTGGAACGGCTCTGTCTGAGACAAATAAAAAACAGACTGGTCGTTTTCATGATAGTTGTGTTGCATAAACTGACACAATAGTGAGAATTGGATCGACATTTGAATTGGACAGACAGACGAATAGGACAGACAAATGAATAGGACAGACTGTTGAATAGGACATACAGTTGAGCAGGACAGACAGTTGAAAAAGACAGACAGTTGAGTAGCACAGACAGTTGAATAAGGCAGACAGTTGAATAAGACAGACAGTTGAATAGGAAAGACATTTGAATGGACAGACGGTTGAATAGGACAGACAATTGAATAGGACAGACAGTTGAGTAGGACAGACAGTTGAATAGGACAGACAGTTAAATAGTACAGACAGTTGAATGGACAGAGGGTTGAATGGGACATACACATGAATATAATAGACGGTGGCTGGAGTATCGTATAGCTCTACTTGCCCTGGAGCTGTTGTGGAATGACATAAAGCATCAAAGTAATTACTCATAATTATAGAAATAATACACCATCTGTAACTCTAGTATCGACAGTAGTGTAGGGAGTGTAATGTGGGTTGCGAGGTCTCAGAGGGTGCCGAACCAGGACGGGGTGGCGAAAGAGAGCTGTGAAATATTTTAGCAATTTTTCTGATGAGAAGGAAGGCGCTAAAGAGTATAAACCAGACAGTACGCCACAAGAGCCAGCTCTCATATCAGGCCCGGTTTTCACTTAATCAGGGGCCGAGGGTGAAAATACATTGTGATTATGTTATGCTGTATTCAACTGATAATATATCATATGGCTGTAGCGTGTCCATGTTATGTTTACTAACTACAGACCGAAAAATTCAGGTTGTAAAATTACATGGGAATTCAAAAAGAAAATATTAATAATGTTAGTTACGATTATAGACATAAAGTTATGTAGACATATTCAATATGAAAATAACATTCAGAAATGTCTAAATTACAGAATTGATAACCTGTAATATTACTTATGTATAACATCAAGATCGATATTCACAGATATACCTCCTTAGGTTGGAACACGATGCGTCATTTCCGGAGCTCAAATACGTCACCATTTCTACACAATCCTCAATACCTTGGAAGTTATCCGGCTGACCGTCATAAAATGTTACATTCATTTCTGTTGTCGTCACTAGTGTCCCATCTGACCAGATCCACCCTCAGTCTGCTGGTCATCTAGACCTATCCAAGATCGAGTGATACTAGAACTATTCATTATTTCCAGCAATATTAGTTTTTTGGAAACTGTTTTGACCATCACTAGTGACCCTTGTCTATTGGTGCAGTTTGCTCTGGCCACGTCGTATGTCACTTCAGATTTTGAGACATAAAGACACAGTTCGTACATCTTCATGATAGTTGAGTTGTAACCAAGTGACACGTCACAGTACTGAGTCCAGAGTGAGTACATATGTTGTCCGGCCAAAGGTTTAATGCCAGCTGACCCCAGGTCACTTCCTAGCATGCATAGTCGTCTGTCTTTGTAGTAAAGAAAATGTTGACAGTAACTGGAATTGGACAGAGAGTTGAACGAACACTGAAGCATTGAGTTTGACTTAGTTCCGTTGTTCAATGGAATTATCCCTAACCTCGAAGAGTTCACTTTATACAATCTTTGATTCCTAACACCGGATGACATAGATTTATGTAACACGCACAGTGACACAATGATTATGTAGCAGACAGACATATTCTGATGTCTATAGATAATTTATCTTCAAGATTAGTGCACACAAGCATCTGTTATACTATTGCTAGATAAAAAAAAATTAGCCTAAATTAAATGGTTAAATATTTCTGTTTTATTCACTCAAAAACTCGATGAAGCCTCAAAGCTATACATTAAACCCATGAATATCTCACTCACATTAATATTTTCTTCTTAATTCAGGCGTCTATTGTTAAATCCACAATCTTGCTCCAGAGAATGGTATTTATAAGATTTATATTACAGTTAAAGCTTATTTTAAAAATCAATAATCATTCAAGTTTTCCCTGCTCGATCGATCAACCATACAAAATAAGTTGATTCAATTCATGTCCAAAGGAAACTAACGAAATCTATTTTGCTTTTTAGTTTTAAAACCAACTTGAAAGAAATGTACAAGGTAATGTTAACACAGTACTTTCAGTGAACGAAAAAACGGTTCCACGACTTTTCGACCCCGGACAGTTCGACCCCGCCATTTCAACCCCGCGACACTTCGACCCCGCGACGTTTCGACCCCGGACAATTCGACCCCGAGACAGTTCGAGCCTGTTAACTGATAAAAAGAATGTTTGAATTATTATTTCTTTTTTGTAAATATCTTTATTAACTTTGTTCAACATGTGTATAATTGTTAAAACATATTTATATTGTATTAATTTTGTTTAAAATATGTGTTTTAATTGTTTAAAATATGTGCTTTAATTGTTTAAAATATGTGCTTTAATTATTTGAAATATGTGTTTTAATTGTTTAAATAATGTTTTTCCTTAAGTTTAGAGGATTCTGATCGCTTTAAACACGTTCTAAAGTTTTTTTAAAGACCGACAATATAT